>VZRN01000800.1:1474827-1559860 GCA_013397935.1 Dasyornis broadbenti
TTTTTTTTAATCATAAGTGAATATGTGCAGACATTGGCTTGCACAGCTCAGGGGGAGGACGTATGTCTGTCAAAGGAACATTTGGAAAGCAACTATGGTCATCTGGAAGGAAGCAAGGAGTTGGATTGTGGATGGAGCTGGTGGCTGGCGGCAGGGTTGGCTTGACACCGAAGAGAAAACCATGAAGGGCAGGCTTTCCTCAGCTCCCCACCTCCTGCTCTGCACAGTTGCTTCCCAGCTGCCAGGCTCAGCCTCAGTGATCCACCTCGGTGTGCGACCTGACGTGAAAATGAGAGGGGGCATTGCTGGAGCTCCTGGCCAAATGGGATGGCAGCTCTGCTGCTCCTCCAGAGCCTGCCAGCGCCCTGCTGCCGGAAAGATCCGCATGGAAATCACACTGCAGAGAGCTGAGGGAGCTGAGAGAATCGGGTTTGGGAAGCTATCCTGTACACAGTGTCCGTATTATCCCGTCCACACACAGCGCTGGTGCTGATGAAGCGGCGGCTCCCTGGGGAGTTCTCCACCGCAGTGCGGATCTGGAGTGGGGTGGGATGGGTGAGGGGCTGAGAGCAGCTGAGGAAGGGCCTCGTCTTCCCCAGTGAGATTCTCTGTGCTGGTCAGCAGATAGAGCAGCTTGTTGGTGAGAGCACCGCCCAAAAATCCAGGGTTCCCCCGACTGTAATCCAGCACTGCCACTGAGAGCCTCACTCTGTCTCATTCCCCATCTGTGGCTTGGGAGCAGAAATGACTCTGCCAGTTTGTCCAGGTGTTCCAGTTCTGGTGTGCAAGTTCCCACTGAAGTGTTAATTTTTATAGCTTGCAAGGGAGAGGGAGGCTTTTCAGCCTCGTTCAAACAGAGAGAGATGGTTTATTTCCAGATTTCAAAACACTTAGTGGTGTAACCCTGCCTAAGAAACTACTGTGGTATCTTCATAAAAGATGTTTTTCATAAGCTTTGGTAAATGTGTTTCACCACTATTGCTCTGAATGTATCTAATCCAGTTTTGGACTTTCTGAACTCTCGATATGAGAGAGAGAGAGCCTGTGACAGTGAGCTCCAGAGGTCAATGCAGAACTTGAGAAAAGACGGGGTTTTATATCTGTTTAAAATTGCCATTCTGCTCCTCTGGGTATCATTTCCCCAGCATCTTGCAAGAAAAGAGTAAATATCTTCATTATTCTGTGCTTTCTCAGGTTTCTCCTTAACTGCTAAACAGCTGTGTTTTTATATTTTCTGTAACTAAAGTGAGTGAACCTCTCCCAAGACAGCCCACAGTGAAGATGGAATGTCTCAGTGCTCCTGAGAGGCAGAGCAGCCAAGGTCAGCTCAATGCCCCCCAAACCAATCGTGTCATATGCAGTCTCACCACATCTCAGCTCACTCTCCTATGCAAATAGCTGAAGAAAATGTTAGACAAAACCGGTCCTCGGGGAACAGCCACTGTAATCTTTCACTATGTTGAATATTGATCGTGTGTTATACCTCCTTTTTTAATTTAGTTCAGTTAGTTTCTGGATTTGTAATAGCACTTTATCCCTTGCTCCATTGCTCAGGCAGTTTTCTTGTAGCCTTCTTGGTGGTACTTTGTCACAGAGGCTTTGAAAATCCAAATAATTAAACCTAATCCTCAGGGTTTCTTTTTTCTTTCATTCTTCTTAAGAATTTTAGGGAATTCTTCTAGATAGGAAGGGAATGGTTTTATTTATTTATTGGCATTATTTTTGCCCGGGGTTTTATTGTTTCTTTTTTAGTTTTATTTGGTACAGAAATAAGCTTTAAGGTCTCATATTCTCTGGATCATTTCTGAAAACCTGGAGTCAGGCTGCAGTATTGCTCCTTTCTTGCCTGCCTGCTGGTATATGCATCCAATTTTAAGGCTAATTTATCTTTTAACAATTTCAATACTTTTAGGTCCTCAAATATTATCCTGCCTTGGTGATTCATGATCCTCTGAGGATGAGGGATGTGGTATGGGAGCTTGCAGATGATTCTGTGAGTTGAGCAGACTTGCCAAGTTGCAGGGAGAGCTCCACGCAGAAATGACAGCCAGCAGGTAAATATGTGTCCCCTTCACGGGGCACCTGTGGAATCCATTCCTCTCCAGGGTGAAGTCTGAGCTCCCTTCAGCATGTCCCTTCACTGACTTCAAAAAGGAGGACGAAACTAGGCTTCATTTTCATGTTTCTATTTATTATGTTGGCAAGATTTAGTTTGAGTAGAGACAGACTGGAGGTCTTTTTTTATTTGGACTGCGTAGAAGATAAATCAGGTGCGATCCTTGCATTATGGCTCTGTGATGCTCACCAAGAGCAGTGATGGATAGTCATCTTTGTCACCTCTTCTCTGCCAAGAAGAATAAGAAAAATAAGGCTTCCCTTTTGCAATCCAAACAACTCCCAGTCTGTGCATTAAGCGGAAGACAAGGCTGGGAAGGAAGGCACCTCGAGGGATTCCCTCCAGATCTGACGCACCAGGTAGGAGGAAATTCAATAGAGATACCTTGGTGAGTGGGTGTAGCCAGCACACAACTCCCAGGATGTCTTTTCAAAGGGTCTGTCTGAGGTTAATGCTGCGCTAGAGCTCCTCTTTTGTGCTGAATTAGGCTAATATTTAAACAATCTTCTTATTAATTTCTCTGTTAATTCCAGTGTTTATCGTCTATCAGTGACGTGTCTAAATCTCTGTGTGTTTTACTCTTGGAGTATCTCTGGTGCAGGGGCTGGCAATGTCCCTGTGCCGTCACGTGTCTCAGCATAACCTCTGTGCATGTTGTTGAATTCTAGAGATGAACATAAGGATTAAGATCTCGAGAGGTTGAACAGAATAGATAATCCTCTGTTTCCCCTTCTCTTACCCTCAGTTCCTTTCTCAAGCCATTTGTAGTGAGGTTGCCTTCTCCTGTTGAGATCTTGGATGATCCTGTTTTGTTTGGACTCCTGTCTGGTTTTCTAGGCTGTCTCATTTTGTTGTCTCTTCTGCGTTTCCCATCTCCGTTTGCTTCTCCATTTACTTTCTCCTGCAGGTTCCACAGGTTTCCACAAAGCAGCTGCATTGCTCCAGCTTCTGAGAGTAATTTAAATGGAACTGCACTTAACAGTGGTGCTGCCAGCACTCATTTTGATCCCTGCATCCAGGGACATTTTGTTATTTTCATGGCGTTCTCATCATGTCTTAAATCTAAAATAAGCAATTGTAGGGTGGGAGAGGATGCCTTGCTCCACTGCACTTCCTGGGGTAGAAGAGACGCCTTCAAAGTGTGTGCAGGACTAGAATGTTTTATTCTCTTAAGGTACCATGTTAGCTTCCAAAGTTAGGCAATTTCTAAGGGCTTCTAATATTTTTTTTATGAACAGCTTTAAATAGAAGTCATTAGACACTGTTGTTCAAACTTAATTAACTTTTCTCCTTACTGAATTACAGCACAGCAAAGAGTGACAGCACTGTAGGATGGAGAAACATCTTACTAGATTTTAAAAAAAACCCCAAACTAGATTTAACACTTAATTAGAACACAGGACCTTTGGCAACCCAGGTATCAGGTTGCCTTCTGGGAGATCAGGCTTTGGGGAGTGATGTCTCACTTCCCAGTTCGCTGCAGTTAAACCTCGTGTGCTTCAGGCATCATTGGAGCACATGCCCTTGCTTTGTTCACAGGGGTGGTTTTCTGTCCCCCCAGCAAAGGTAAAATGTAATTGAAACATGTGCAAACAGTTTCTTTCATGTTCAATCTCACAGGTACCTGTAGCAGTGTTGAATAAGAGACAGTGGGCAGGGTTTCAGCCTGTTCTGACAGCCCCAGTGCAGGCTGGGGTTGCCAGTACATGTTACCATCATCCTGTACCATCCCCACCAGCAAGGGAAGGCAGCACAGGATCCTGTTCACAGCCTTGGAGGGAAAGGTCTTTCCTGTGCCTGAGCAGAGGGTCTCAGTTGTGTTTGCACAAGGAGATGGTGTAAAACCATGTGTGTTTTTAACAAGATGTTCTAGAGTGTAGTTATGCTGAAGAGAAACAGTTAATAATTTCATAGAATCACAGAATGGTGCAGGGATATCATCTACTATCCCAGGTTACTCCAAGCCATGTCTGACCAGGCCTTGGACACTTCCAGGGATGGGGCAGCCACAGCTTCTCTGGGCAACCTGTGCCAGGACCTCACCACCCTGAAAGGGAGCAATTTTGTTATTATATCTAATCTATAGATAGCGGAGAAAATAACGTGATCAGAAAATGGATTTAGAGGGTGTTGACCTGCATATTACCTAGAATCGGTTTTTAGGCCAAGTGAAGTTGCCCGGAAGCCTTTGCAGGATTAAATCAGGCATACACTGTGTTTGACTTCTGATATTTAGAACAAAACTTCTGGAAGCAGTTAAGCCTTCCCATCACATTGGAAAAGCTGGTGATGTTTTGACACTTAATGCCTCATAGTACCGTGTGAGGCCTCACTGAAGTGTGGAGGAGCAACCTGGGGAGACTGTATGACCAGGTCCCCCTGGGAAAAGGCTTTCTTTTAAAAGAGCTGGCAGAGATGTCTGCTGTGTCTCCATCCTGCTGAGAGGCTGAAGGAAATACAGCAGAGTGAACATGTCTGCAGAAAACAGGATTCACTGAGTCGTATTAATGTCGGCTGTAGGCAGTGCCTGCAACACCCGCTTTTGCCATATCCATCTCTCCTTCATCCTGTGCCTTTGTCTGACCATCACAGAACAATTTGGTTTCTTTAGCTTGGCTTTGGAGCTAGAGCAAGAGCTTACTACAGCTCTTTGGTGTAATTTTCACCTCCATTCCAGCCAACTAGATTAGACTGCAGATAATGCTAGGAGTGAATAAGAGCTCCAGCTCCAAGGGAGCTGGAACGTAATTACAGTAGATGAAGGGTACTCTCCGCAGCTCCTCCAAGAGTGCTGAGATTAGACTGTAATCATTGTTTGTAAGCAGACAGGAATGAGGGGTAATCAGCCAGGCACCCCTTGCACGTTATTCCAGGAATTAATATTAGCTTCCTGAAGTAGCTCATCAATTCACACTTATATGAAACTGCAGAAATCAACAGGTCTTGTCTTCCCACCATGGGAGCTGCCGAACGGGCTGGGCTCTGTGGCTCAGGCCGGGTGTGCAGAGAGGCTGCCGTGGCTGTGCAAAAGGGAATCAGTGTTCCCGGGAAGGACTGCGGGTCTCAGCTGCACGGGGAGAGAGGCTACAAAGAGATTGGGTAATGCAGGACCAGGAGAGCTGGGGAGCTGCAGCCTGGTGCCGCTGCCCACGGAGAGCCAGCCGGGTTCGCTGTGCCAAGGAGGGGAAGGCATTGCCTTTTTTCTTCAGCAATCTCCTTTAGCCTGCAGAGCTGCAGCAAGAGGGAGAGAGGGAGGGATGGCACTGGGAAGGAGTGGGGAAGTTTGGGTTTGAAGAAAATCTTTGCAAGTGTGGTTGGTGCTGCCTGAATCCGACCCTAATTATAAAGCCTGCGGGTCCCAGCGAGTACAGTGAGAACATCGTGTACAGACACAAAGTTAACACTAGGCAGCGAAAGTCTTGACATTCCTCTGATGTGAAACGAGAAGGAAAAAAAGAGCTTGCAAATCCAGGCAGGAATCATTAGGAGAGTCCACAGACCATGAAGGGTCATTTGAGTTTTAAAAAACACATGTATTGCTTTCATTAGAACTTGCTACTGCAAACCAGGTGGTAGGACCGTTCCAGTATGAGTGTTAGCCTGCCCTGCTTCCCTCCCTTTAGCAGTTCTCCCTGCCAAGCCCTTTGCTCCCATCAGTTTTGGAATAAATCACCAACCAACCAAATGATTATCTCTTGCAGTGCTTTACATACATTAGTTATGTGCTTGGGCTTTTTAATGATGCTGCTGTTCTGACAGCTCACTAAATATGACACAGCTTTATGGGTGGCATTGCTAATACTTCAGCAGCCAAAGGTTAGCTGCTATTATTAACCACATTAGCACTGGCTCTTGTAGGAAAAATAAGTGGAGATAGATGTTTTCTCCAGAAAGCTCCCAGTCGAAAAGCAAAACCCGAAGGAGTGTCGAAGGAAGGAGCAGCCCGTGAGCAAATGGACTGGTGGTGGTTGGCACAATGCCACGAGTTTACACTTGTGCCTGTTGGTTCGTTTGGTTTGTTAATTGGAATAGAGGTAGGCCGAAGGGCACAGCAGGAGCCTGGCAGCCGGCGAGGGGGAGAGGGACAGAGCCGGCGCGTCACCTGCCCGTCCTGATCCACTGCCAGAGCTCTGGAGCTCTCTCTGCAGGAGGACGTCTGGAAAAATTTAGAAGAAGAATGTGTTCATGTCTGCATGGATTTTTCCCAAAAGTCTCTTCCAGGCTCTTTTCTAGCACGGGGAAAAGCATGGGAGGGCGCATAGGTGAAACTGTCTGGGCTTCAAAGCTGCAAACCTTCCTTGGCAGAGCAAGGTGCGTGTGTGTGGCTGCCAAGGAGCACCTGCGTTAGGGAAGGGCCATGCAATGGAAAGCTGCGATGGTGAAGAGAAATGAGTGAGTTGGACACCTGGGAAGGTGGGTGGGGACAGAGAGGAGCCTCTGGAAGAGGATTTTGAAGTTAATTGGTAAAATGAGCTAAGCTGAGGATGCACAGCCATGAATTCACATGACATGGGTATAATTATTGCAGCCCAGATCGGAGAGGGGGAGCTGTCTAAACTCATTTCTTTTTGCTGCATTTCTCATTTAGATATGTTTCTTTATCTAATGGATCTTTGCGCAGTCGAGCTTGGGAATGAGAAAGGCCCTGTTTGCTGTGGTGGAGCAGCGAACAGAGCAGGGAGGTGGGGTTTGCTGATGACTATCAGCTTCTAGAAACGAATTGTTTTTCTTGCTCCTGCTGCTGCTTTGCTGAGGGACTGGGGCATAGATCTCATTTTAGAAATCTCACAGTGTGACTGTCGTGTTTCTTAGAAAGGACGGTAGGGAGAATAAATCCGTGGGATGGTGTCTGTGGGTGACACTCTGGTTGTGCTTTTGTCCTGTGCTCATCACCAGCCCCGTCACATTGAGATGTTCTGCCTTGGCCACCTGGAGACCAGTGTCAGTGCCTCCTCTGAAGGACTATTAATACTTCCCAAAGCCCTAGTAGCCTATCTAATAAAAGCCATAAGTGCCTTGGTGCCTTGCTGCATGACTGGAAGATTTATTGCTACAAGCAGCAGAAAAGCACCTGGGGAAGCAGAGGGGTTGGTTGCTTAAAGAAATTTTAATATCGCAGGTCCCCACATTCCAGTTCATCTTTACCAAAGGAGTTATCAAGTTAGAAGGTCCAGTGGGAACGGAGAGAACACGTTATCAACGCTGTTATAGTGAAGGCTGTGCCAGCATTTTTCATGAAAACCTTCTGTTTTCAAATGGCTATAAATAGTTGGTTAAATGCACATAAATAGATCCTACCTGGGGGTAAATACTTGACTTTGAAGTGAGCAGACGGCTGCTTCTCACTTTTAACCTACATAAAATGAGGGACGGCAGTGTTGCCAAGTATGAGTGTTGAAAATTGTAAATGCAATGTAAAAAATAACAATATGCTTCGAGATAATTTTATTTGCCACCTGGTTTTGAGCTGTCGGTTATACTTGCATCATGTTTTCTCTGCAACTGCAAAGTTTCTTTATTTTGAAACAAAAACAAAGATTTCCATCTAGTACCTTGACTTCAGGATATCAAAATTGAAGAAAAGTTTTTAATCAAATCAAGTCTTGCAAAGCTTTTCAGAAAGGGAAGAATGCTGGCAATGGTAGGGCATGTAGAGACGTTTATTAATCTCTTTTAGTTTTGTGTAAAAGCAGATTAACCAAACAGACTTAATGAATGCATCAGACATCTCCACGCATTCACAATGAATATTTGCAGGTAGGCACTTGGAAATTAAAAAGCATTAAGTTAAAACACGTATTTTCCCTCTATGGTTGTACCCTAAAGAATTAACTTTCTACACCCTTGTAGACATTTGGTACACTCTTACAGCCACATGTAGCCTAAATAATCCGTGGGTTTTTTATTAAAGCTGTTTTAATATTTATATTCCTTGGAGTTTTAATATTTGATATTCTTGTCTCTGTCTTGTTTTGGTGGAAAAAAGGAAAAAAAAAAAGGCGAACAGAAGCTGACATGTACAAGACTGCTGCCATTGTAAACTGGCATAAAAACCAAAGCTCCTTTTTTTTTTTTTTTTGTTGCTTCAACTTGTGGACATGCAGTTTGAGTGGAAGTAGGTTTTTGCACTTTTTGGAGAGGTATGAACCATTTTAAGATGAGATATAATGGTTACCTTGCTATGTAAAAATGTAGGGAGTGCAGGTCACATTCCCCACTAGACAGATGTGGCACCTGGGGACGTGGTTTAGTGGTGGATTTGGCAGTGCTGGCTTAATGGTTGGACTCAAATGATCTTAAAGGTCTTTTCCAACCAAAATGATTTTGTGATTCTGTGGCAGAAGTGGGGTCCCACCACAGAAAGAAGAGAGGTGTTTAGAGCTGAACCTCTTTGAAATTGTTTCCCAAATGAGACAGGAGCTGTTGTTCTTGAATGGCTGCAGGGCATCGCTGTGTAGACTGAAGGCAGATGGGAGAAAATTGTCATTTTTCATTGGGCTGAGTAATCCTGCTCCTCTGGTTTGCCTTGAAATTAAACTTGGTCAAGAGGTATTTTGGGGAGAGTTGAAGACATTCAGCTGGGCTGGGCTGGCACAAGAACAGCATCCACCTTCTCAGCCTTGCATGGTGAGGATCCCTGCTCACTCCACGATGGCAGGCAGGGATTTTGGAGGGGCTTGCAGACCGTGGGGGCTTGATTGTATTGTGCAAGGAGGCTGCAGACCTTGGCTGCGACCGAGGCACTGGTTTGGCAGGCTGCAGGCATGCTGTGCCCTGGAATGGGTGTCTTTTCCCCCAAAGCCCAGCAGAGGCAGATCCCTCTCCCAGCTCCGCCAGGCAGCCGGAGATCTGTACATGGAGCTCGTGCCCACGCAGTGCCTGCTTTGGGTTATTCATCTCCTGTAGCAGGCTCTGCTGCCTCCTCCCACCCTGAGCTAATCACTTTCCAAAGCTTCCAAGGTACACCAACTTTGTGTGGCAGCTAACAAGCTTAGCTGATGAGTTCTGCCATCATCCTTCTCCAGAGCTAATCAGCTTACCAGTGCTCCAGAGCTAATGGGCCTGTGGGTCACAGCAGCACCGTGAGCTGCTCGCACACGCGTTTCCCACATCCGTCTTTAATTGCATGGCTGCTGCTTTAATGGAGTTTCCTCCTGCATATGCTTCGCCTTTTTTCCAATGGTTATCACTTGTTATTTTGCAGCCAATTCTTTTTCTCCCTCAGATGCACAGTTCATTAAAGACTATTTTCATGCTATGGTTGAGATTTCAAATATCAGCTGCTTCCCAGTCATCCCACCCAGACTGGGTGGTGGCCAAAATTTATTTACAAACGGAAAATTACACTTGGGATAGCACATCTCATGAGCGTTCTGAGCTTTTTACCAGTCCATCCCTGAAGTATATCAGTTCCAGCAGAGAAAATAATCGAGCGATGTCAGCTCTCGAAAGTCAGGATTTCACAGAGTTGAGAGTGGAAGGCTGAGAGCTTCTGCAGCGGAGGTTCTGCAGCTTTGGTGCTGTGCTGCCAGCTTGTAGCCCCGTCATCTTCAAGTGCAGCAGCTGAGAGCTGCACCTGCGCCTGCATCACTCCCCTAATTTGAAGTGGCTTCACAATCATTTTGCTAGAAAAGGTATTTTATCCTTTTCACTCACTACGTGAAAGCAAGTGGAGAAAAGCGACTGACAAAGAAATGCTGATGGTAACGCATCAAAAATGCCGACTCTGCGTTTGGCGAGCAACCCAAAGATAAAAAGATATTTTTTTCCCCCTTGTATTTTTCAGCTTTTATAATGGCAGGGGTTGGGAGCAGGTAAGGCATCTGCCTGAAACTTTGTGTTAAATTGCAGCACGTCTCTGGCTTGGCAGTGTCCCAGCCTGGGACATGACAGGAAGGTTTGGTGCTGAAGATGAACAGTGTTCACAGTTACACGATTCCAGCTCTGCTCCATCCCCATGTGCAGCAGCACTTTGTGCTTGGCAATGGGGACAGGACACCCATCCTGGTCCTCACCTGCCCTTCAAGCAGAGCAGGGACAGAGCAGGCAGGACAATTTCCAGGAAGAGTCACTCAGAAGGGTTTTGCCATCTGAGCTCCCAGCTGGGAGTGTGCTGCAGAAGTTCCTTGTGACTTAGGAAAACATAATTAAATGCTGCTCAGTGACTGCATTGTTAATAACATGATTAAAAGGAGGGTCCTCTTGACCATATCCCGTTCTCAAAAGCAAAATGGAAATGGCAGAAATACCATTTAGAAATTAGGATGTTGTTGTCTGTTCTAATTTTCATTAAATTATGTGCTTCTGCTCCCCTACAACCATGGTTGCACAGGTTAATTAACACATGTTGTATGAAAATTAAAGTCCTTACATTGTATTCTCTCCTTTTCTTCTATTCAGAACAAAGAGCTGTGCTCTTTCTTCCCTTATTATAATTTTGGTATTTTATAGACCTCTCTTATGGGCCTCTTGGTTTTTTGTCCCTTCATACAGTTTTCCCAGAATTTCTGGGGTATTTATGAAAACCTCTTTCTTTGCTTTCTCTAGTGCTTTTCAGTACTCTCCTGGGCCTATCTTAAAGAAAGTGCACAATGTTTCAGATAAATAAACATAAGCCACCAATTAAAAAGTCTGTATAATCCAGACTGTTCCCTATTTTCTGTTCATTAGTGTCCAGTACTTTATCCAAGTTTTTCTAACTCTTGAAAAAAGCACTACCAAAACAGAGGCCTGGTTGTCTGAGCCATGTCAAATTGTTTCTCTTACGATATTATACTACCACAGAGGATTTGCACATGTATTTAATAATTTTTCCTTGCTCATTTTGCTGGCATGGGGTCATGATTTGCTAGTCCAAATCAGTAAGCTCCTTCCCAAGCCTTTATTTAAAAACTAGGTTTGACAAAAAAACAGACTTGCCCAAGAATTCTTTGCTTTCCAGGCAGATTCCACACACATAGGAAGGAGTCCTTCATGATACTTGACACAATTAATTGGGAAAAAAAGCACTTTGGGACAGTTTTAGTCATTTCAGATGGAGTTTCTGTGGAGCCTCAGTGAGTATGTTTGAGGAGGGGAGAGACAAAGTCACGTTGCCCTTAGCACTCTGTCCCAGACCATGGAACCCAGGGTTTGATGTTTCTTTTCTCTCTTAAAAATGTGACCTGGCTTCTGCATCCCCATGGGAATGTGCCAGAACTGGCGTGTCCCAGCTGCAGAATACAGGGCATGGCTGTTCCTCCTGCTTGCTCTGAGGTCTGGAAATCCAGGTTTCCTCTGAGTAGAGACCGAGAGAGAGGTCCTGACCACCTTGTTGGAGGCGATACAAAAGAGCTTGCTTTCCTTTGGTCCTGTGCATAAGAACTGCTGTGTAAAAGACATAATTTATATCTATATATATATGTAAACAAACATAAATTTGTATAAAACGCCTCACTGAGACCAACAGAAGTTGAGCAGCTCTTCAGAAGGGTTGAGCTCAGAAGCAGGTTAGCCTGGCTGCCAAAGGGGGATGGCACAGCACGGCGACCGTGGTGGAGTCTGGCTGTTCTGCACGCAGATACCGAGGAGGAAGTGGGCTGGCTCCCAGCCACAGCAACAGATTGCTCCTCTTTTGCAGGCTGAAGTCATGTCTGAAATAAATATGTGCACTCACTGCCGCGCATCCTGCACGGAGCAGTGGAGGAGCTGAGCAGAAATGAGCAGCTTTGGCTGGAAATTTCTGATAGTGTCGTGTAGAGATGGATTTAAAGCTCTGGGGCAAATATTCTCCTTCCATTAGAGCGCCGTTGGTGACTACAGCCTTTCATGTGCCTGTAGCCTTGGTGTGACTGCAACACCATCAAGTGACCATGTTTTTATAAATCCAATCCTTTAGCTGGGATCCTTCTGTGCTCATAATATGCCCATTTACCTATGTTTTGTGTCTTGCCTTGCCTTAACGTGTGTCAGATGTTCACAGGTGGTGAGAAGGAACGAGAAAGCACACTTTCTGTTCTGGCTGTGTACTTTTCTCTCTGATTCAGCTCTGAGCTCTGTGCTTGGGGTTTGGCACCTCCTCCGTCAAAGGTTCCATCTCCCAGGCCTGGTAGTCACCAATAGCTGGTGAGGAGCATGCCTGGAGGTGTTTGCCGGGCTCGACATGGAGCGTCCCT
Source organism: Dasyornis broadbenti (assembly GCA_013397935.1). Classification (NCBI taxonomy): domain Eukaryota; kingdom Metazoa; phylum Chordata; class Aves; order Passeriformes; family Dasyornithidae; genus Dasyornis; species Dasyornis broadbenti. The sequence goes on from VZRN01000800.1 coordinate 1,487,098, forward strand.
GGTGCTGGTGTTCCTTTATCTATAAAACCAGCAGTGAAAGGCTGGGGCTGGTGGTGCCTCGCGTAGTGTGTGAGCGTAATTAAGAAGATCAACTGTGCCAGTTTTCTGACTCCCCTCTGCTCGTGTGAGGAACAATAGCACTAAATGATGATTGTAATTCATTACAAATGCACCCTAATTAAATTACCCATCAGTGGCTGCAAGATTAATGATACCAACCCGGGTTAGAACATGATTAGAGTTAGGCTTGTCACATTTTTCAGTTATTATGTGGAAGTTCACGGGGGAAGGGATGGGGCAGAGTGCAAGGTTTGATTGGATGATGCTCTGGAACACAGCTGGGGCAGCCAAAGGCTGTGGCTAGTGGTGCTCCTTTGGACTTTGCTGGGGACAAACCCTCTGGAAGTTTTTGTCAGGTCTGTCAGGAAGGGTGTGGGGCTGCATCTTTGTCAGGGAATGTTGTTAATCTCTGTAGGATGGGCAGGAGTGTCATGTAGGGAGCCTGGCAAGCAAGGAACTGAGCCTGGATCTCCCAAACTTAGGCTTAACTCTCTGAGTTTTGCTTGCTGAGTTGGCTTGCCTTTCTTATTTTCGTATTTCTGCATGCTGAATATCATCCAGTCTTTCTTGAAAGTACCTATAAAAGTAGCAAGGAAACACCATGGATGACATAAGGAATAGTATCAAATACAGCAGAGCACCAGCCTTTCTCCCCTTCCTTAGAGAAGTTTTACATTGCAAATGGTTCTCAACAGCAAATATTTACAGGGGGAAGACAACTCAATAGCACAAATTTGCCAAAGGTGCAAAATTCAGGACATTTTATAAAAAGAGACGAAACAAGGCACTGACTTACCTGATCATGCACCACTGGGAATTTTGTTGCCTCTCTACTGCTGGAGGAGCCTCTGGAGGTGTTCCCAGGCTCAAGTGAGGGGGAGGACCAGTGTGTGGGATGTGTTTAGGTGGATGAGAAGGAAAAAAAAAGATGTCTCGGCATAAGGACTGTCTCTCTGAACACCCTAGCACAGATTGGCTGTGCTTGGCATTGGTTCTGTCATTAGCTGGCAAATAAGCAAGGAGGAATTTTTTCGAAGTAATTTCATTTTCCAATATTGTACATCCTGTCCTTAAATGCCTTTGCTGATTGGATTGATGGTGCCAGTCCAGAAATGGACATTGTTTACCAGTCAGGGCTGGACTCTTAATAGATCTTCTCAAACTCCTTGAGAAGCAGCTCTCGAATGCTCCAAGCAGAAATAAATTGAGCAGTGTGCTCGATGTGCCCTTTACATCAGTGGAATGGACCTCATTAGAACGTTGTACATAGCTGCTTAGGGCTGGAGCAGCAGAAACAAATGATGTTCCTGGAAATGAGAATAAACCAGGGCTTGAATGAGATAGTTGCATGTGTCAGAGAGGAGGCAGCTTTGTCTTTGCATGGTGTCCTGTTGAGTTGTTCCCTTTGCTGGAAGCCGGGACAGCCTGGGGTTTGTAAAACACGGGAGGATGCAGGTTGGGGTGCTGGAACAGCAGGTGCTGTGGGGTGAGACAACGCATCCTCTCCCCTCCCATGGACTCTCCAGCCCTGTCGTGGCAGGCAGATGGCACTTACCAGCTGTGCAAACCTAATTAGTTCGCGTCAAAGTTACTGGAAGACATTTCTCTGGGGAAGGGATGGTTACCAAGAGGTTCAAGCCCTGCTTGGAGATATTAATATTGAATGTCGTCATCTCTGGGTTTGGATGACCTTGCTTCTGTTGACAAAATGAGGCATTTTCCAGGTTTTTTGCATGTTCTCTTCAGCAATGCGGTTGTTCATAATATTGAAATGATTTCCCTTGAGGAGGATAGGAATGAATAACCTCAAAGACTTTTCCTCCATAAAATCATCTGCAAAAGCTATCTCTCACTACACCAGATTTGTAGGTGCAAGTTTTAGAGGCAGATATAAATTTTAATCTTTAATGTAAGGGTGGGGAGACCTTGGCACAGGCTGCCCGGAGAAGCTGTGGCTGCCCCATCCCTGGAAGTGTCCAAAGCCAGGTTGGATGGGGCTTGGAGCAGCCTAGGATAGTGGAAGGTGTCCCTGCCCTTGGCAGGGGCGTTGAAATTAAATGGTCTTTAAGGTCCTGTACCATGGGCATCAGTGGATCCAAGAGGGAGCAGCTGGGGATTGCTGCTCTCCAGATTTCCAGATCTTGCACACATTGGCGCAGGGATGGCAGCCAGGTGTTGGCTGTTGGAGCAGTGGGTGCCTCTCACACAGACCCGACATGGTCTATCAGTTCTGGGAAGGTGGAGGCGTCACCTGCAGCTCTTGGTGTCCTGGTCACATCTCATCTTCTGTTGGAGAGTTCAGAGTTGCTTCCACAGCCTATCAGCTGTGAATAAATACCTGTCAAAGGAGAGCTGCCAGCTGGCTCAGCCATAAGAGGGGCCTCCCCCACAAATTTTGGGTAATGCAGGCAGATTTAGCAGCTAATATCAGAGCTTTGTGGCCTACTTCTTTCTCTCTGGAGGCTTTTCTGACCTGGCTATGTAGCCTCGAAGCTACATATTGCTCTGCTTGTTATTGCCTTACAAAGCGAAATGGGGTTTTTCTCTTTTTTTTTTTTTTTCCCCAAATGTTTTGACTTGTTTTTATTTAGGACACAACCCTTTTTGTCTTTCTGGTTTTGCCTTTCCCAACCAGCTCCTGCAGACAGGGTGGTTGGGATTCAGAGAAATAGCTGACTCACATGGGCAGATGTTGAGATTTTCCTTTGTAACTGAGCCTATGAAAGGGGAATTTTCCTTTAGGCGTTGCAGAGGGAGAGCTCTGCTGGCTCTGACAGGCGCCAGGGGAGTGGTGGCAGGAAGGAGACGTCCTTTAACTGAGGAGATGGGGTGAAACTGGGGAGTTTCAGTGGTGCTGTAGATCAGTGGTTTAGATCCAGTCTGCGCAGACAGAGATGAGGAGTCATTGCATGCTGCCCTCTTGATCAGTGACCTATGTGAAATGAGTTTGGGTTTAGTCCAGTTCTCTGCAGATAAGCTGTTTGCAGAAAGCAATCAACGTATCTGGCATGGACAGGCAGCCCAAGCAGCCTCCTCAGCACGGGCCAAGGATGCAAAGGTGTCCTGGAGGCCAAGATGCAGTTACCCAAAGTCTGGCTTAGGGCTTTTGCTGTGATCTGCTATCTTGGTGCATCCTGCACCTTCTCCATGATGGATCTCCACCTTATCAGCTCCCAAGCTTCTGGCTGGTGCTTTGATGCACCCACAAATTGGAGGGGACTAAAGCTGGAAGGTTTCAAGTCCATGCAGTCATGCTGAGCTTGCCTTTGTGGTGAGATGGTGCTTGTTAACAGGGATTGTGTCTCTTGAGGTCATGTCCCCTTACTGCCCCAGGGCTGCCTCCTTGTGCCCCACCAGAATGGCTCTGGCTCCAGCTCACCTTTTTCACAGGCAGAGGAAGCTGAGGCAGGGCAGAATTTCCATTGCCTGGAACTCTCTCCTTGACCTCTGCTCAGCCGGGGCTCCACACCCTCACAAAGGGGTTCCTGCATCTTTCAAACACTGCAGCCATGAGCAGAAATGGCCTCCAAGAGCTGAGGAGCACCATGTGAGGATTGAGCCTCTCCAGTGTGGAGATGTTTCTTTTAGAACAAAAATCTCTCTGATTCAAAAGACGCATATTCGAGGCTGATCAGTGATCTGAGGTAGCAGCAGCACATGGCGCTGCCTCGCTGTTTCCAGAGACTGATCCCTCCAGGACAGAGCTGAAGAGCAGAGTTGGAGGAGCGGGTGAGCGTGTGGATGGTGCTCCTTCCCCACTGCCCATGCCTGCAGTCCTGCCAGCTCATGGGCAGTGTCCTGGTTCCACAGCCTGTGATCAGTGGTCAGCAGATGGGCCCCAAGTTCAGCCTGATTAGTCCTGTTCAATCAATAGGGCCAAAGCAAAGTTGCTCCCTGTCTCTTCCCATATGGTGGCTCCTGCTGTCACTGTTCTTGTGGGAAAAGCTCTGAGCAGCCTCCTGGTCTCGAGTCCAGCCCCTGTTTTCCCGTCTCCAAATAAGAGAGAGCTCTGGAAACACCAGTGTTTCTGTCAAGCACATGGTTGCACCCGAGCGGTGATGTCTGGCTCACAGTGCTGCTGATAGCTGGGAGCTGGCACTGCTGCATCCCAGTGGATGCTCCCCTGTCACTTGGCAGGGACAGGCTCCCAGTGGGAAGTGCTCCAACACCCTGCAGATGTCCAGGGCCCATGCCCTGCCTCGGATCTGTGAGCAGAAAGGTGAAACAGATTGATGAAAATTAATTCTGAACAGATTCCCGAACTGTCATTCAGTGGCTGAGGAAGGAATGGAGAGACTAAACTGAGGCAATTTGGGTAACTCAAACTTGTTCTTCGTGTGTTCTGTTGGAAACTGTCACTTGGAGTTAATCCTTTCTATGGATTCTTAAATTTTTTTTCAACCACAGCAATGAGCTGAGGAACTTGCTTTGTAAAACTGTACAGTGTAGGGTGCCAACAACACAACTGGCTCCCAGGGAAGTTCAGAAGAGTGCCTGGAGTTGGTCTGTCCCATCCTATGGAGATGTGGGGAGAGGGAATGCAAAATTGAAGGGCTCTAGATTTAGGACTTGTGTAATGACTGGCTGTGATCCAAATGGGTCATGTACACAAAGCTTCTGGACATCATCCCTTGAACATGTTTTATCCCAAGAATGTCCTAAACAACTTCCTGATATAGCCAGCCCTCAAAGTTTGTGCCAGTTTCACAGTCATCATCATTTCTGGGTTGTTCTCTCCAGCTGCCCACACTGGGTATCTCCTCATGTCCTCCTATTGTGTTCTGGCATGCTGAAATGGAGAAGGTCTTCTCATGATGCTCAAATGTTGCAATTAATAACCCATGGCAGTTTGTGTCTCGTATTAGTTTGGAAATTCAGAGAATTGCTGAGGGGTTGGCACAATCTGTTGAGGTGGAGCATGTCTGAGTCTGCTGAAGAGGAGCTGGCTCAAGCATAGCCGGTTTTGTTTGACTTCACAGTTGTTACCACACGTTTTCTGTGATCACATAACTGAGATCTGAGTAGATCCAATTTCATTTTTTCCCCCCTCTTATGATGCTGGGCTTATTAGCCCTGACAGTTATTTATTTGTCCTTAGTTGTAGGCTGAGGCAGCTTTATGGATAATGTGGGAAGCATGTCTTTTCTAATTAGACCACAGTCTGTTGTCTGTCTGCCTCATGGGCAGGACACAGCATGCTGTTTTGCTGAGTTTATAATAGCAGGAAGCCCTGGATGCAGGAGGTCATGTTGGACTTTTTTTCGGAGAGATTTTAGAGCAACCACTCACAACATCAGTGTTCCTGAGATCAAGTGGGAAACAAAACCTATGGAATATATTCTCTTCTCACTTCCCACAGTGAACTATTTAAATTACATTGGGGCATGATGAGGTACAATAGGAACTGAGAGCAACCCACAATGCCCAGCCAGACCACAAGCTGGGTTTGCAGGAACTTATTCCAACTTATTTCCTGTGTCTCCTAGCAAGGTGCCAGCACACATGTTGCATCCCAGCTCTGGCAGGAGTTGTTCTCAGAAGTATTGCAGCAACTAATGAGGAAGGAACATTGGCTTCATGGAAGCTCACACCTTTTCTTTTCCCAGCATGATCACCTGTAGGATGTGCATTATGTCACCATTTTGAGACCGGTAGCTTTATATAGTGTCCTATCTTGTATAAAAAGTCAAAGCTGCTGTGTGTTACTCTTTGAATTCGGTGGCCCATAGCAGGGGGGTTGGAACTAGATGATCTTTAAGGTTCCTTCCAACCCAAACCATTCTGGGACTCTGTGAATAATTTTCTTGCATCTTTCTTGACAGCAGCAGACAAACTTGTGCAGAGCAGCCCCTGGTTCTCTGCAGGCGTGAAGTTTGTTCTGGTGCCACCGGGGAAGCCAGGATGGAGGGACAGCTGTCAGGAGCATATCACCAGCCTTCCTCCTCCAGTTCTGACTGAGGACAGAGCGCTCAGTAGAGCACTCATCCACACCTTTCTCATTTACCCCTGATTTCAGCAAAGGGGACTGTAACAAGTTGTGTTCATTACCAGCCTTGCAATTCAAGAAAACTCTTAAAATAGCAACTTTTTTCATTCTTCAGCCGCTGGCTCAATGCCCAGGGAAAATGGTTGGTTGAGAATATGAGGCAACAACTTTTCTTTTTCCAGTAATAGTGCTTTCAAACTATATGTCTGTTTAGAAACATTAATCATTGTAACTACGGGGTAAAAATCTCCTGCCTGTCTTTAATCTTACCTGTGCAATGAGATGGCAACACTCAGCTCTTGTTTCTATGGATGATTAAGAAGGGCCAAGCTTCAAATAGTTGACTGTAACTTCTTCTCAATTTTCTTTTCTGTCAGCTTAAATTAGAGATGGTCTTAGCCATTCTGCAAATTCTCTTTGTCCTATGATCTTCTCTGCTGTTGCAAACTGTGCAGGGCTGGCCTGGGTTAGCCCTGCTTTGGAAAACCTGCAGTAAAGGTTTGTCAGAAGGTTTTGCAGTTAAAAACACCCTTGTCTGAGGCAGCCGTGGGCACAGTGTGCAGTCAAGAAATGTTACATTGCCTAAGGGTTTGCCCTGCGGAAGAAATACAGAACTGCTCGTAGGTCTTGATTTCTTGTGGCATTTTTATGAGATTAAGAGTAGTTCTTGACAAATATTGATGTATTTGCAGTGTAATTACCAAGCTCAGTATTTATATCTTCTTTCCAGCCTGTGCTAGTGTTGGTAGGTGGTGTTAAAGAGGTGCTGCATGATTAGTGGCATTAAGTGATACTTCAAAGTGTTTTCCAGACAATAACTAACTAATCCAGTTTGGTGCCTGTGAGGCGAAAGAGATCCCAAGGTATTATTTGTAGCATTTCATGTTTGTAAATCGCTACAGAATCTCCAAGAAGCAAAAGAAATTCCATACACGTGGTAAATAAATGGTATAAAACGGTACAAGACGACAGCCAACCTCCCCACACGGCTTGGGTGCCTTTTGCATGTGTTGCCTCCTGAGAGGCGGATGTTCTCATTCGAGGAGAGCAGTGTGGGCATGCAGGGGTGAAGGCATCTCCTGCTGTGCAGGAGGCGGCTCCTGCGCCGTTCCTTGGCCAGATGGTGGAAGGGCACGGCACTCACAGGATCCCCTGGGGCACTGAGCAGCACCTGGCCCTGGCTTCACAAAGAGGGTTACACGGGTGGCTGGGCAAACACAAACGGTTTTGACTCGTGCAGTGGCTTGCTCCTGCATGAGCATTCACGCAGACTGGATACCCGGGAGAGGAATCTCTGGACATGGGTTGTGTTTGTGCTGTTCCTCGGTGCAGCTGGGGACATGTCCAAATCCCTAGCGAAAGGACAGTAGTGCTGAGCAGCATGTGTTGTCTTCATTAAACTTCGACTGTTCCTTATGTCCATTTGCGCAGTATCTGTTTCCATATCCATTCCTTTGAAATCTACTATTGGTGAAAGTTTCTGAGGAGCGGGAATGGTTATCAGCCCTTATGGTAGGATGGCTGCTATGTAACTCACTGTCTTCTGATAGACCTTCCTTTGGCTTTTCTTTCTTGCTTCATTGTTAGCAAAGGAGTTAAATACAGCAAGCTGTTGTCCTTTAATGCTGGCTTCATTTAAAAAAACCTGCAGATGCTGTAGGGAAAAACCACAAGCAGTCTGTCCCTCTCCCATGTCCTTCTCCAAGTGCTTTTAGCTGTCAGTAAGCTTGGGATGAAACCCCAAGGCTAAGTGACAGCCACCAAGCTAGTGCAGAAAGTCAGAGGCTGGAAAGGAAACCCACTGATTAAAGAAAATGGATTTCAGAGAAGTGGAGAGGAGGGCAGAGTGAGCACACAGAGGAGGAAAAGAACTGAAAGCCCATGGCAGGAGCTGGGCAGAACAGCCAGGGTGTACAAACAACCAGCACGTTCCACCAGCATGGCTGATTTGCTCCTCTCTTCCGAATGGTTTAGCTGAGACCCGCAATTTGAAAATAAACTTTCCTTTTGTTTTTTAAACAGTTCAGTGCCTAGGAGAGTATCAAACAGCTCGGGTTTCAAATCAAAATGAGACTGTGGTGGTTGTATTGTCATTGTACCTGTTCCGCTGCTCTGGTCTTTGGGAGGAGGAGGCGTCTTTGGGGAGCGGGTCCAGCCAGGCTCGTTGCTATGGCAAAGTCTCTGCTGATGCCTGCTCTCTGCCTGTAATTGCTATTCAGCAGCTGTTTCCAGTGGTTGTCTGGAGGAACTTGCACAAGTTATGGACGTGAAAATCCCTCCCTGTATGCCGGCCTTCGCTGGAACTGAGCTTTGACAAGAGAGATGCATTAGCTTCTAAACTCACGAGTAATTAGGTTGGTTTGAGCGTACTTTGCTGAAAGTTTAGGCTTTGGGGCTGGGAAAGGAGAGTGGAGGGGGGAAGTGGCAACTTTAAAATCAATATTGCAAATGCAATGCAAAAGAGTGTAATTAGCATGTTTTGCAGGGCCTATTAATTCCTCTGAAATGCTGTTTATTAGGCAGAAGAACTTTGGGAGCCCATCAGTGGATAAAACAGGTTCTGTAATGAAATGTAAATGGTGTAATTGGGCTTGTTCTGAAAGTATTTATTCTTCACCTGTGACCCGCTTGATTGCGGTTTGACAACACGAAGGAGTGTGCATCTCTTCGTTAATGACAGCTAATTCCCTGGAGCTAATGGAGTGGGACGCCCAGGCGCATGGCGCCGGGAACGGCGGGTCACGCCTGGAGCTCTGCCGTGATTGGCACCAATCCGAGCACAATGTAACTTTAATTACAGTAATTCCGAATCTAAAGCAAGCATTTAGCTGCCGGAGAGAGGCTCTTAATTTTGCAAATAGATGCCGTATAATGGGCTGACCTTTTATTAGACAAATATTGGGATGGGTGGGAACGCTCTCCTCCAAGTTACAGGTAAAGTCGTTGGCTCCCATTAGCTCAGTGAAAATCACAGAGATGCGTTCTCCCTGCCGGGTTAACCATCCTGATCTCCTTCAACAAGCAACGTCGTGGAGCCAGGGGGGAAATGTGGTGCTCTCTGTTATTTAAATGCAGTCTTTCCATCAAGGCATGAAAATCTTCTGCTGCTCTTCTGCCTTCTGTGTGCGCTTTTGTCAGTGCAGACAACTGGGATTTCTGTTGTTGTTTTCCCTTCCTACAAACCCTCTTTATCCAAACTGTGCAGTGCTAAGTATCTCCAGGCACACAGGAAAGGTCATGCAGCTCTCTTGGAGAGCTAAACACTCAGTTTTGCCTGGCATTATGGTATCCTCAATTAAGTGCTACCCTCGGCGCTGGTTGTGCTCCCTCCTCTGTAGGGTTGAGAGGTGTATGCCCAGCCGCAGACTCCCTTCACTCATGCTGGAGAGGGCCTTTCAAAGCAGACTCTGGCTGTCCTCTGTTAGCTCAGTCTCTCTCTTAAGCAGTGGGCTTGTTCGAGTTGAAATGAACCCAGGCAGGGAAGCTTTTATCCAGGAAATGTCCAAGTCTGTGTGCATGGATTTGGAGTAGGTCCCCAGGGGAGTGCTGTGGGCTGTTGTGTTTAATGTTTGGAGCAGAAGCAATACAATTTCTGCAAGCAATGCCTTTCTTTTCCGTTTCATTATTCTTCCTTGTCTGTCTCTTTCCATCTGCAAGCTGAGAGGCAGAGAGGTGGCAGTGACAGTGTGGTCACAGATCTCTTTACATCATTGATCTTGGGCTTGTCCCCAGAGTCAGGACATGCTGGAGAGGGCAGGGTGGGAGACAGCTGGACACAGGGTGAGGGACAGCACAGCCAGTAGACATTTGGGAACCTGAATGAATGAAGGAATGAGAATCACTGAGCAGAGGACTGGAAATGATGGGGTGTTGATGCTCCTGTGGAGCAGCACCCAGTGCAAGGCAGTTGCCTGAAACCAGTCCAGCAGTGGTGAGAACAGCAGCAAAGCGGAGGGAGCATCTGCACAAGGCCAGGCATGTGCTCCTTCCCAGCAGATGGCTTTCCATGCACCATTCCTAATGCCAGCAGAAGCAACACCTTCTCTGGATGAGCTCATGCTCCTGCTCGTGTAGAGCAGCCTCTTTGTGCTGGATGTGTGCTTTGTGCAGAGTCTGTGCACTGGCACACATCCGGAGCAGAGGCAGAGCAGCCTCTGGCTCCATCGTGGCTGCATTGAGCAGGTTCTCCTGGTGTCAAAAGCATCCCATTCCCCCAGCTTCTCATCTGGCAGATGCAGCTGTGATGGGAATTTTGCTGGGAACTGACATATGGGAGGATCGAGTTAACATTGGGGAATGTGCCAGATGAGACTCTAGCTGGTCTTCCCCAATATTTATCTTTGGGATATGGAAAGAGGAAGCTAACATGGCTCCACAGAGCTGGCAAATATTTCTTTTCTATCAGCCAGTCCAACATGAACTACAGCAGCAGGATGGGCTTTGCATGGGGAACCTTGGATCCAGAGGAAGAGTGGACATTGTTAATATGACCAAGTGCCTCAAGGAGAGCCTGAAGACACTTCAGGCTCCTTAGCCTTCCCATCTCTTCACCTATTTGTTCTCCTCGGAGTCCATACAGCCACTTCTACCTTTGTCCCCTTCAGTCTCCCATTTTACATCCAAATAAAGGAGCCATCCCATTGCATGTGTTCCATGCATATAGAAAGCTGTATAAAACAGCTTTGTGAACGTGAGTAGTGAGGAGCAATTGGGTACTTTATCTCTTCAAGCCCATCCTTGTCCATTCAGCTTCATTCATCTTCTTTTAGGGTTTTCCTCTTTATCAGCCTGAAGGCTTTTCACAGAATGAACTCTGCCTCTGTCATGTTGCCACAAATACCTGTTGCATTTTGGGCACTAAATAAATAATAAATATTGGGTACTAAATAAATAATAAAAACTGCCTGTACTGGAAAGCCATCTTCCAGATTAATGCCGCTGCTATAAACAAACCAGGCTTTGAGCTGGGCAGAGCATCAGGTTTCTCGGGTGGTCTGAGCACAGGATGAGTGGCAGCTCCTGGTCATTAATACAGTACTTTGATCTCTGAGATAAGAGATTATTCCCCTGTGGCCCTGTGGCATGAGGAAACGGTGATAGACTGACAGCAGTAAAACATGGCCTTTTGAGAGCATCCTCCAGCATTTTACTGAGATTAGATCTCCAAAAAGGGCTGTTAGAAAGGAAGAAATGACGGAACGGCAGGTTATGTGACCGCTGTGACTCATTAATATACCAAAATTTATGTCCAGAGTACCCTCACAACTGATCCAAACCAACTCTTAGGAGCTGGTTTCTCTCTTGTCCCCGTCTGCTGTTGCCTAAAGGCCTCAGTGGGAGATGTGCTGACTCTTCTAACAGCCTCCTGCATTTACTGTGGATCCAGGAGCTTTTGACACAGTGGAGCCTTGTCTGTGCCACCAGCACAGGCTCGAGGCCTTGTTCTGCACCTGGGACAGTGTCTGTCCCTACAGCCGCCTTTGCAAGTGCCATCACAGCCACTTACAAACTGTGGTGACACGGACACGTGCCTGAGAGCCTCCTGCCTCACTGGGGCTGAGCTGTGGGTGTTCGCTTAGGTTGTCTTGTGAAATTATCAGAGCAGCTGGGAGGTGATGATGGAGGAGCTAATTTTATTGAATTTCAGCCTCTGTGCCAATAAATCACAACCCCAACTGATAGAAGATGTTGTCTTTTGCCCGTGGGCAGAAGACCACTAGACAGCATTCACTGCCAGAATACAAGTCAATTGAGACCTGACTTTTTCACCCAGAGGTCCCCAAGCCAGACTTTTTCACCCAGAGTTCTGGCAAGAAGTGACAGAAAATCATTGACACTGAGCAGTAGTTTTTCTCGCCAGGAAGGGTTTTATCTCTTTATCTAGTTCCCGTTAAAGAGCAGATACATGAACAACACAGAAACCATCCCATCCTGCCAGCAGCCCAGGATCCACCATGCTAATCTTTGTTCTGAGGAGGAGGGGCTTAACTCTTCCCTGAGAGGACACTGGGATGTGTCACCCCTGATGGAATGGCTGAGCCCAGCTCTCCTGTTCTTACCACCCGTCTCCTGGGATGGCTCATTTCATTCTTGCTGCTTGCCATTCGTTCCTTCCCACCTTATTAAATTCACTTCTAATTAAACCAGGAGGAAGCAGTGACTTGGGGTTGGTACTGCTTGTAGGGAGAGCAAGCCGTGGAGAGCACCCTTGGATCCTGCCCCACAGATGGGCTGAGCAGGGTTTGAATCCCACCATTTCCTGAGTGTTGCTGAGAGCCTTGGGGTATTGTTCTGCAGAAGAAGGTGCTAAAGACAGTAGAGAAAAAAGCAGGAATTGTGTTTTTAATGCTCATCCTCTCTTGTCTGCTGACAATTTTCCTCAATTTTCCCCCTGCTTTTCTTACAGCAAGGTGACCCAAACCTTTTCTCCCAAGCTTGCATTGTTGCCACAAATCAGATTGGGATAACAGGGGAATAGTGGGAGCTCTTTCCAACCTCCTCAGCTTGACTGCTGTCTCCCTCCTGTTTTCTCTTTCCATGTGGCAAGGTGGCTCCTCCTACTCTCCACTTAGAGCTCATTCATCAGGGCACGGTGCTGTTGAATGACCCAACACCTCTTGATTTGTAGTTCCAGTTTCAGATTTGCCTGTCAGTGGATCTCTCCCTTTCTTCCCCCCAGATATCCACCATGGTGCTCACTGTTCTCCCACCAGATCTCCTCCATGGCACCGTGCTCCCTCACCACTGGCACGCTGCTGTTCAGCACTGACACGAGCATAATGAAACCCCCATTACCACTCAATTTAAAGCAAATCAAAATGCATCTGCAGCAGCACTCTGGTTCTCGGAAAGGAGACAATCAATGATGAATGAAGTCAGCCAGTGGTTAGCATAAGTCAGAATGAGATACTTCTTGAGGAAAAGTATTTCTGTGACTGGGAAGCGGTGCGGGGATGGAGGAATCAGTCTCGAGGCAACAGCACAGCTGTTCCCATCTTCCTTTCCCAGCAAATGACTCACAGAAGATGCTGTTTGGAGATCCTACTGGTAGCAAAGCAATTTTGCCCAGGGCTGTTGGTGCTTGCAGTGATGCTCGGAGGGCAGAGAGAAGCGTGGCAGGGCTGAGCGGTTGGACAGAAGCGTTGCAAAGGGCTGGAAAGGAGAAGAGAGTGTGGTGCATCTGGGTTTGGAGTATTTCACATATGAGCTGTGCTCGTGCAACCTCCCAGTGCTAGGAACCAAAAAAGCTTCATTGAGGGAGCAGAAAACCAGCTCCTGTTCAGAGCAGGGTTCGAGAAGAGGGGTTGTGTGGATGCAGAGGAGAGCACCAGCCCCGTGAGTCCTCCCACAGAGAAGATATGAAGCAAAAGGAAGAAGGCAAGGGAGAAAGCACTCTTTCAGGCAGTTTGGCAAAGAAGACAGTGAAGAGAAGACGTGTGTGAGAGAAGTAGGAGGAGAGGGGAGAAGTAGTCCAAGAGTTCCCATCGGCATTAGGGGGAGGGATGACTGTGTAGGTAGTTTGCCACGCAGGAAGGAGAGAGCAAAGCAGCCTTGGGAGGAGAGAAGAGCTGGTACAGGGCCTTCAAAGAAGACAGGGCTGACTTATCAAGCAGCCCCTTGACAAAAGGCAGGGTGCTTCCTTTGGGTCTTCCAGAAGAATCTCCTGGAATCTCAGTCTTGTCCTCCCTCCTTTCCTGTCTCCTTTGAGGGGGGGTCAGTGATCTTCAACATGTGTAAATTCAGCTTGAAATCAGCTTCCATCATCACATCCTGCACCAACCTATAGCAGGACAAGAGGAGGCAGGAAGGGGGCCAGAAAGATGGGATGGACAGTATAAAGCACATGATACATGGGCCTCTAGACATTATCTTGACCCGTTTTCTCTGAAAATAGGGAAAATCCTTGGTGAGCAGTCTCTGTTTCTCCTGCTTCACCTCAAGATCTAAAACCAGTGAGAGGCTGGAGAATTTCCTTCTAATTAACTTAACAAAGGGTAGGTTAATAAGCAGCTTGATCATAGTTCCTATACGGGAAGGAGATTTTGGCTGGTGAAGAGCCCTTTAATCTATCGGACAAAAACATAACAAGATCAAATACTGGAAGTAGAAACCAGAAAAGATTAGAAATAAGGAAATGCTTTTGTTACAACAGGGGTAATTAGCCATTGGAACTATTTATCTCAGTACGTAGGGGATTTGCCATCACTTTGAAGTGTCTAAATGAAGATGGGATATTCTCGTACAAGAAATGTTCTAAGTCAGCTGGTAATTATGAGCCTGATGCAGGAACTGCTTTGCTTAATTCACCAGCTTGTGCTTTTCATCAGTTTTCAGATTGGCTGATTCTTACGGTTCTTTTGAGCTCCACAATTTGGGAACCTATGAGAAATCAGGGATAGTGCTGATGAGCAGAGCACCTGAGAGTTCAAATGCTGCTACTGGGAAGTAGTAGAATAGTTCAAAAGGCTCTTTTGAAGCAGGAAAGAGAAATCTGTGGCAACATTTGCTAAACTTGGTAATTCTGCGGGAAAGAAAATGGCTTTCCTGTGTTTCAATAAGGATCAGGCTTTAAACCCACCTTAGGCTGGAGATGTTGTCACCTCATCGGACTCATCAGGCCATATGGGTTCTGTCACAGGACTGACAAGGCAGTGGCTTTCTTTGTCCCAGCTCATAGCATCCATCTTTCAAGCAATTCCTCAACATAATTTATCCACTCCCTGGCAGACCTTTCTGGCTTCTCGTTATCCCTGCTTGTTTTATGGGTAAGGACAGTTGGGGTGGGGTGATTTCCTTCAGGCAATTAGGAAAAGGAGCTGTCAGAACTGGAATTTAATACTTGGGGCTCCAGAGCACAGTCTCATTTTAAAATTACTAATGGAGTGCTAGGAAACGTATATCTGCTGTTGGCCTGAACTTGATCTTCTTTTCTTAAATAAGAATAATAAAAGAGGGAAGGGGGCTGCAGGAATGCTGCAGTATGGAGTGGGCTCCATTGGGAGCTGGATGGGGAGTGCCAAAGGCTTCAGTGCTCGTTTGTGTCTCTTTGACTGACCCTGCCGTGAGGATAATCAAGTTTAAAATTAAATCAAATTTCAAATGTTAAACCAGCCAATTAAAGATGTAATCACATCGAAACATGCATTTTAAAAAAGTTTTTGTTTACTCTGTCATAATTAATTTATTTAGCAAGGAAACTTTGGTTTGTACAAAATACTTGTTAAATTGGTCATGAGCGGTTGAGGGAGCAAAGGTGCGGCAACACAGAGGCGTAGCAGGGCAACAGTTACCCAAAAACTCACCTGAAAATCCCTAAAGATCTGGCTGAATGAATTCTATGGGGAAAGTCTTTTCCTACCACGAGCCAAACATGATGTATCTATTTTTCTGACTGCATGACTGGAGGCATGATTGCTGTTTGTGGCCTGTCCATTAACCTTAAAAGTGTCTTTGATCAAATAACTTACCATCTCTTGCCTTTGATTTCCCTTGATGTCTCCCCTCAGAAGACTGAATAGCTGGTGAGTTGAATGCTGGGCTCTTTGGAAGTTATCCCTTACCTGTGTGTTCGTAGCATGTGAATTATGTTCTCTTGTTTCCTGCAGCTCAGCACCCCTGGATTTCAGGATCTTTCCTTTATGTTTAGACAGGTTGGTGTGTATTTCACCTGTAGCCTGTTGTATAGGCTGGCATATTTAGAAAGAAACATTTTTAGAAGGTGGATTACAGATTTGTCTTTCACATTCTACCATACGAGCTGAGGGTTGCAAGGTTCAATGTATCAGGACGTTCCTGAAAGCTTCTTGCCTCCTGCTGTTTCCACCTCTTAGCATGGCATTGGTTATTCCATGGGTCTTGAGACTCCATTCAAGGAATGACATGTGCCGATTTCTGATACTAAAGCAGTGAGGAGGGAGTGGCTGCTGAAGGAGCCTCTCAAAACCATGAATCTTACAGTATGGGAGGACCTGGAGAGGATCATGGGCACCAATGGATCAGCAGCTGAGAGAGGAAAGGCACAGCCAGGGTCCCCAAGGCCCAGGGGGGTGACCTGCTTTGCTTTGGCTGTGGTTTATGGACCTCCTGAATGGCAGTGGCCAGGGGGCAGTGACACCGTTCTCCACGGGGCCGGGGATGACCCAGTGATGCTGACCTGGAGAAACACTTGTTCACACTTTGTCATTCACAGGGTAGCTGGATCCAGAGATTTTCAAGAGAATTTGATTGGAAAGTGCTGAGGTGAAGTCTTAAGAGAAAGAGTTTGCTTTTCATCATCCAGCAGTGGTTAATTTGTGAGGAAAGGAAGAAATCTGACATTCAAAGGCTTGAATTCCTGATGCTTTTTCCATCCCCCAGCCTCCTTTCTGTTCGGGAGTAGACAGGGACTGGAAGCACTTGCTGCAAGTTTGCAGTCGCCTGAACTTTTCGTAATTAATTAATCCCATCTTTATTCACACAGCACTCTCTTTGCCTCAGACCGTGGGTAATAAACACCGATCAAGCAAGCAGAGATGATAAATTATCTATTTAATGATTAACAAATTAGTCCTAACAGATGGAACCAAAACAAATTTGTCTGTATGTGCACACAGCACACGGCTTGCCTTCCGCTGTTTGTCACACTGGGACATCACCAGAGATTTTGGCATTTTTCCAGTGACAGTCACCCTCACGTGCCACTTGGGCTGGTCATGAGTTTATCTCTGGGTCTGCTATGACTTTCTAGATGTGACATTCTCCATGTGCCAGCAGTGGATGAGTGAGGCAAAGCAGGATGTAATAGAGGAAGAGCACGATGGGGAAGAGAGGGGGATCCCAGTCAGTTTTAGTGTTAGTTGAGATGCAGGAGCATCCCTGCAGAAGGATCAGCTGTCCATTGTGATCTGTTATGTTGAATTAATAGAGATTATAGTCCCTGTAATTCTTTCTCTTATTATCATTGCAAAGAATAAAAAGTCAATGCACTGCTGAGTTAAATAAACATGAGGCACTACAGTCGTATGAACATAGTATCCTGTGAGCTAACTGGGCATATATTATTCATCTCCAGTTATTATTCATGACCTTTCCCTCACACCGTCATGGTTCCATCACTTGTGAATTTATAACTTCATTAATAATGAGTGTCAATTAATAATGTATTTTTGTTATATCCATTGGGTGTATTTACAGCATTCATAATGCATTCAAATAACTGATTTGAGGTGTAAAAATAAAACCACAGCTCTTCCATGGGCCCTCACCTTTTTGATTTTGAAGAGTCACTATTTCTGTGGATAATCCTTCCTGCTCCCATTGCTGTGTGGCCGTGCTGTGTAATAGCCTGCCATCTGCCACCATCACGCTTAAAAGGGCTTGAATCAAAACAGGAAACATCGTTATTGTGTGAGATTAGAAGAAGATGATCCACAAATTCATCATTATTGAAAGCGACACCAGAGTGGTGAGAGCGTGGGAAAGGTTTGAAGTTCGGCTCTTTCCTTCTTCTCTCCCCCACCAGTTGCATTTGGTTGGAATTGAGGAGCCCACTCAGGTGGAAAGAGGCACTTTGGATTCAGGCTCCAGGAAGCGCTGTGATGGTCCTGGGAGCACGGAGATTTGCTGGGGGTGTTGCTGGGATGTGTACCTGGGACAAACACACCATAGCAGGTCACACTGTTGTGCTTTATTTTAATTGAAAGACGCCTACCTCATTTCCTTCCTCATCTGCAGCAGTTTAATCCTCTGGTTTTTTAGAACCTGAAAGTTTTTGCAAGCTCTCCTTGCCTGTTTTCATTTTCTTTTCTCAAGAAGAAAACTCTAAAATACTTTGGTTTCTCACAGACATCTCTTCCCTGTCTCTGCCTAGGGAAGTGCTGGTGTGCAGATCATTAGCTGGCTTTGGACACCAGAGTCTGAACACGGGAGACTCAGGACAGATAAGCAGTTAACATAACTAATCCTCCTTCAGTTCCACTTCTTTCCTCCTTGAGTATGCTGATAATTCTTATTTTATTTTGTCAGCAGTACTTTGAGTTGCATTTCTTGGGTTTTATTTCAGCGTTCATAGCCCCATGGTAACACTCAACCTGTAAATAAAATTCACCTTTTATCTGTTCCCCATTATAGGCATAGGCTGTGTGCTTTTAAACAGCTCCAGGAACACTGAGTGCAATGAAGGTACCGCCTTCAAAGCACAAACTTGATATTCAGACAGGACAGGAAAAGCTGCCTCTAGCCCCATGGAATTAGAAGCACTTAATAGAAGAGTCAGTTGGATATCAGTAAGAATGTATACTATTTTCTCTTCTAACTAACAGGGTTTTTAAATAAAGCTAAAGCTGATACGTCTGGCTGAGTCCCTGCCCTTTGTGAGAGTTGCAGCTTCACGACAAAGGGTTGAGCAATGTGAATTCTGGCTATCCTGTGTGCTCGCTGGAAACAGCTGCAAGGAGGTTTAAGAGGGAGGCAGGAGAAGAAAGCCTTGAGCAAGGGACAGTAAGTGAGCTCTTTTGTATCGGTTTTAATCAAAACATAATGAGGAGAGCAAAAGCATAAAGCAAACGAGGGATTTTGCTTGTGTCAGCCTAGAGGAAGGAGCCATTAATTTCACTCCATCATTTTGAATTGCTTTCTAGAGCGCTTACTAATCCATCTTCTCCAGCCAAACACTTCTCTCTGCCTATCATCGTTCATTCTTTTGGATTTAAATTATGAGTCTGTATTAATTTAAGTATCTCTCTTTGCTTCTGGTTTTTGTGTTCGCTTATTGAACCCATTTTAGACCCCCAGAACAAGTTTCATGCTCCACTTGAGCGGCCCAAGTTAGCTGGGAGCCTGTGCAGACACTTTTCCTTTGGACAGCATTGTCAGAACAAGCCAACCAGTGACTGATGTGATCTGGAGTCAACGCGTGTGTACAGTGGATAAATGTGCCTGACGCTTTGTGATAGAGCTGGTAATTACATTTCACAGTGAGTGGTATTAATAGTGAAAGGAGGCTCTGGCAATGCTGCATGAGAATTGGTAACAGGAGAGGCTGTAGGGAGAAGAGGGAGTCATTTATTAACCTGACGAATTACGGAAAAGTGGACTTTTCCTCGGAATGCAGAGGAACTTTCCTAGACACGATGCCTTTGAGATAACTCAGGGCCTTTGCTGACACTGATAATATTGAAACCTTTTTTCTTTCTTTTTATCCCATCTCTGACTCTTATGACTTCCATCTCCCTGTTCTTGCTGAAATACTCCATCACTTGGCTTTACGCGGCATGGAGATGGTGTCTGGCTAGGGGTTCACAGATCTTGAGGTCTGAAGTCCAAAAGCTTTGGAAGATCTTTGAGCCCATGAAGAAAAGCTGATGAACTCTGAAGAGAGTCAGGTGTTGGTGTCAAATGATTATGAGGCATGTGGGACAAATGTTCTGCAAAACGGGAATCTCCATCAGCGTGATCTTGGGGTCAGATCTGTGCCTGTGAAGGAGACCTGCCCATTCTGGGAGACTTCCCAAGAAGCAACAGAAGCTGTTGTACCTCAGTCTTCCCTGGGAAATTTCTTACATTTCCCATATAAACTGTCTTTGAGGGAGAAAAGTGGCGCCTCCCAAACTTTCTATTTAAGACAGGTCTTTTCCTCTGGATCCTTCTGCTCCTCCTTACTCACACTTCACATTCCAGCCACTCTCTCGATTTTCCTAAGGTTTGTCAGTGTTTGCTGCATGCCCGGTGCCGTGTCCAGGCCATTTTTCTCCCATCCCAGCAGCCACGTGAGAGAGGTGGTGCCAGTCCAGCCGGTCCATTAGTGCTCGGAAGGGATCTGCTGTGCCTTCCAGCAAAGGCGTAGCCGCCGGCACAGCTGATACACGAGGCCCCGGCTGCCGGCGTGTGCATCTCTCTCCTGGGCTTCTTAAAAGGAAAAACGTGCCAGCTCTGGGAAGGAGGACAGCATGACAATGGAAACAAGCTTGGACTGGAGAGAATTGCCAGGATTTTAAGGTATTAGAAGTGCTCCAGAACCAGAATGATTTAACGGTGTGATTACTTCTTAATGCAACAAGCAGAAGGTTTTTTTATTAGATTTCCTCCTGCCCCTTTCATTCCTTCTAAGTGCTGCAGAAACAGGCAGCTTGAAATAAACACCTGGGGCTGTTATACTATATCACTCAATTTAATTAACTTTTAAATCATATGATGTCACCTGGATATCTTTCTAAATTCTACAAGCCTATGCGACAGCACTAGCTGCAGTTCTATTCCATTCCCACCTCTGATAAAATCACCTTATGGAGGCTGCAGGGTTCCCCTCCGCCCTTTCTCCCTTACAGATGCTCTCTCCTTCAAAGAGCATAGGCTGGAACCAAGTGACTTGCATCTTAAGGGCTTGAAAATGTGTGTTGTTGAGTTAATGTTGGGTGGTATCTTTGTGAGTTCGGGTCAGTGAAGCAGCTCTCTGGGGTCCAGAATAACTTTACGCTGATGGTTTCACAGGCTCCGTATCAACGCAGCAATTCATGCTCTTGGTCATGAGATGATCTTTCCTAGCAAGTGGCAGACAGAGGAATGCATTAGGAGGAGACAAAATGTGTCCCATGGTGCTTAAAGCTGCTTGGCAGGGAAGTCTTTATTATTAATTTTTGTTCTTTTCTGATACAAGTGGCTTTTGTACTGGCGATTCTCCTACCCTAAGAAGGTGCCAGCTGTGCGTTTTCCTGGTGTGGGGTCTGTCAGAGCCTGTAAATACTTCTGGCTCCATCCATCCATCCAACATTTTGTAGGCACTTAGGGCAGAATGACAGGGTCAAGGGCTAAAACAAGATTGTCTGGTCCCTTCCTCAGCCCAAAGCAGGGAGGAATCCACAAAGTCTGTGCCTCACAGGCTGCTTGCACTGAGCTCAGTCCATCTTGTGCACAGGAAGCTGAATCTCAGAGGAATCATAGATTAACTGTTAGGGCTAATCCTTTAGGATATTTATTATTCCAGGGAAAAAACCTCAAACCAAACAGTGAAGTTATTAGTGATCGAGAAGAGGAACACAGAATGATTAGGAAGCGAAAATATGAAGGTGCTGGCATTTTCTGAGCACTTCTGGGCTCAAAGTGGCCCAAAAGCACTGAGTAGAGTCCACATTTAAGGAAGTGGTTGAGAGATGCCTTTGAGGTGCCTAAGCAAGAGAGCCAGGAGATAAAACAGATGAGGTGAGAAGTAAACCTGGCAATTACTGACATAGATATTATGGTGGCTGAGTGTGAGGAAGGGAGAAATCACTGAAAGAAGAGAAGACCAAGGGCTGCCCTCAGCATAGATGTAACCAAGAGGGTTTGTGGAGCAAGGAACAGAGAGGTCAGCATTGGGTTAAAGGAGTGCATGGACATAACAAATGGGAGGAGAGAAGTGGGAAGCTTTAAGGGTTAATAGACCAGATATGAGTATGAAAAGACCTGCTGGTGAGAAATGGAAGGGTTGGAAAAGGCCACTAGAAATGTCTCTCCGTCTCAGGTGACCCCTGATGTGGAGGTGGAATTGATTGGCCGTGCAACAATGTCACTGCATCTGCTTCATCTTTATTTAAAGTTCCTGCTTTTGTGTGTGAGCTCTCTGCACAACCTCAGCAGTGTGAGTGAGCTGGGCTGCCGTCAGCTCTGTCCCTTCCCGCTGTGCTCCTGCCCCTCCTTTGATGGTACGTCCCGGATATTCCCTCCAGCTCATCTGATTTGCAGAAACCCAAGTGATTCTTAAGCTTTTTTCCCTTTTTTTTTTTCCTTTCTCTTCCCTGTGCTCTGCTCTGAATGCATTATAAATGGGAAGGCTACATAAATGCAAGTCAAACCAAAGATTCCCGAGACCATTAGTGTGTAGTGCCAACGTCATCCTTGCAGGAGTATGTGGGATGGTCATTACAAGGCCCTTGGCAGCTCGAGTGATGATGAATTTGCAGGATGTCGTTAAGCTGCCAGGATTTCTCTCTGCCAGTCAATATGCAAGTTAAAAAGCTCCACCATTTCCATAAAATAGGGAAGGAAGTGGGTTGGGGCATGGCAAACACTTGGAGTGAGCTGTGCTTCAGTGATGCAAGGACAGCTCTGAGCAAGGGAGGAGCTGTTAACTTCCAATGCTGTATTTTGATCTCTTTCCTCTGCAGCTTTCCTGACCAAGTTTTCCATCTTTTTGTCTCTGTGTGTGAAATGGGAGTGAGCTGAAGTGGCCGTTTTACTTTGCTGCATCGCTGAGAGTCGCCTGACATTGGGGCTTTGTTTCCTCCCGGGGAAGGTTAAACGTGATGCTGGGGGAGCGGCCGACGGGAGCGCCCTGGAAATAATCAATAGAGGGAAGGTGGGGGACAAGCGAGCAGGACTGAGAGATAGCATCTAGCCCATGTTTAATAAGAAAGGGGGAGAGAGGTGCAGAGCCAGGAAGCGGGGGAATGTATTAGGAAAGCCAAGACCCAGCGAGAAACTGCATGATAATGAGGCATAGGTGATAGAAAATGATAAGTCAGCAGAGCTGGACGGGGTGGTAATGTCCAGCTTTTCAATTCCAGGCAGGTATTGCTGCGTTTGCAGGAGCTGTGGCTCCTCAGGAGCAGGAGACATGCGCCTGTGAATGAAACTGGGGAGGCGGGAGCTGGGACCTGCACATGCGCTTGTTCCCGTAGCTTGGGGTGCAGGGAGAGAGCAGGATGCAGGACCCCGAGCCAGAGGCAGAGGGAA
This sequence comes from Dasyornis broadbenti, assembly GCA_013397935.1. Lineage (NCBI taxonomy): Eukaryota > Metazoa > Chordata > Aves > Passeriformes > Dasyornithidae > Dasyornis > Dasyornis broadbenti. The sequence goes on from VZRN01000800.1 coordinate 1,509,830, forward strand.
GGGAGCATTTTCTGTTTTGGTTCTATTAGGCTGAGGGACCAGGGGCCCATGGAGCAGTGCTGCTGTCCCTGGCACGGTGTTGTGCCGTATCATAGTGGTGCACAGGGAATTTGGAGGTCCTGACACAGCTGACCTTTGTTTTCAAGGACATGGCTGGTGGTGTCACAAGTGCTGTGCAGGCTGGTTATGAATGGGCCTGTGATAGACCGGTGCACACAGCCAAAAATTAACAGCCTCCAAGAAAGCTGAGTTGGGTAAGTGCACCTACTGTCAGGCCACTGGAGCAAGGAAGGGACGGAGAAGTCGGTATATTTTTATTTCACATTCAGGAGTGTCCAGCCCCTGAAGTCATAATCTGCTGATAAAGGCCTAGGTAAGTTCCAAGTTTCCTGTAAATATGAATAGCATAAAATGCTATTTCACCAGGAGCTGTGTCTCTGCCCTTAACACAGGATCTTGGGTTATCTGATGGTGGTCTCTGGCTCTCCTGGTTTTCCAGAAGCAGCCCTGGATCTGCCCTGAGCCTGAACCCTCTCTCCATGTCTCTGTCTCATGGCTCCAGTGGGCTCCCATGAGTTCTGACCCTTTCGGAGCCCCTCCCAGAGCTCTCCAGCTGGCAGATGTTTGCAGCAGCCTGTGCCCTGGGGGTCAGCTGGTGTTACTCCGTGGGGCTGTGAGCAGCAGGGAGGAAGGCACAGGCACACCAGCAGGCCTGGCCTCAGCCCTATGTTTCCCTGGAGCCCATCCTGGCCACCTCTCCAGTTTTTGCAGACTCTGCTCCAGCATCCCACCTCTCTGGTGTGTGCTGTGCTTGCACTGTCCTGTTCTCTCTGTCCAGCACTCGTTAAAAGGTGCTATCCAAGAGGGAGCCTTCTGCACTCCCCAGGAAGGCTTTTCTCATGTACTGCCAGGTTTTGATGGTTAGTCCCTACCCACCCATGTACTCAACAGGCACCAAGAAGCCCCACTGGTTCCAGTAGGAAACCTCTGAAAAGGCAGAGAATGATTCCATCTCCATGTTTGCCGGTTGTGTGAACTCCACACAGTGCAGTGGGAACTGTGTGAGTGTGTGGTTGTGTTTACCCTCGTGCCAGAGTCAACCCATCTGAGGGTAACTGCGTAGAAACTCCTGGTTTTGCCAGAGAGCTGGAACATGCCTGCACATCCATGGGGGTGTAGGGGTGAGTGTTGTGTCTGTTGAGAGATCCAGTGGCTCTCCCTGATGATTTTCCCCAGGGACTCATGCTAATACTCTGAACTGCTCCAGCCACGGCACGCAGATGCCACTTTAAAAATAAAAATTGCTCTTGTTAACATATTTTGCTTCATCAATGCCTCCAGCTTTGCCCCCCAAAATAATTTTGACTGCCTAAGTCTCAAAACAGACAATCTTACTGTTTCAGGCTGATTTTAAATCTTCCCTTTAGTGTCAAATAGTCAGGGAACAAATATTCATCCTGTTGGGAAAAGAAGATGCATTGCTTTCCAGCGGCCCCAGAACTTGCATCTAGCCTAGAAAAATCCTCAACTTAATGCACTGAGGTTTAGTGACGTTTATCTACACAAACTCTACTTGCTGATGGTCTCTAAAGGGCTCTGGGTTTAAGTTAGCAGTGGAAACCTGGCATGGAAAGCACAGGGTTTTTTATATATATATATGTATGTGTGTGTGTGTTATATATTTCTGCGTATATATGTATGTGGAATAAAAATTGTCCAATCCTAATAGCATTTGTAGGTCCAGATTTTGGAATATCCAGTCTCTTTTGACTGCCTGTTTCTTTTTAACGCAATGTTTCACACTCAGAACAGGAGGGAGCCTGGCTCAAGGTGGACCTGCTGTGCAAGCAGATTGCATCAGGATGCAATGCTGCCATGGGTCACCCAGCCCTTTGCTTCCCCACCCTGTGAATCCTCCCAGTACAGAGCTGAGATGCTGCCAGGCAAGGGAACAGGCAATGCTGGCATGATCCCCATTTTTCATTTCATTATCATGGTATTTCATTATCATGGTTAACATTGCTACATATGTGAACTCACAAGCAAAATGCCCCATTTCTTAGTCCAAGGTTTTCTGACTATCTCTTGGTGCTGGAAGGCAGCATCTCTCAAATTGTCTTTTTTTTCAGAACAAGCTGTTTAATATTAACGCTGATTACCCAATTGCTCATTACAAGGAGAGCAATGGCAACTTCCAGAGCTTTGGGGACTTAATTTTCTTCTGGATTTATGGGCAGCCACCCAGATTTCTCCAGCTTGGTTTCTTTACTCCTTATTTTTGCAGAGAACACTGTAAAGATATTCCAGTACAAGCTATTTCACACCGATCCTTGGCTTTCCCCATGTTTTCTGTTTCCTTGTTAAGTATAACAGTATGTTTATGATATTTTTAACATTTTTAAGATCAAGCCAGTCAGGATACAGCTACAATATCCTGGAAAGACAGATGTATTTGACATACTTGACTGTGAACTGTCAGCATCTAGGGGGTGATAGTGGATAAGGTAAGGAAGAGTTGCCTGAAGAACATTTAGAAAGAGAAAATGAGAGAAAGCTCTGTTCTTCCAAGGCATCACCTGAGGAGGATCTGCTGCAAATTACCAGCAGACAGTATTTCACCAGATCTGAACTATAAATTACTTTTATTTAATTTTGCGCCTACATGTGGAGGTCACTGTGCTGAAGTCCCTTCACCCTTTAGTGCAGCCATTCCCCCGATACTGTGAGCTCTGCACAAAAATTGAGTCTGCATTTACAGCGAGTGTCGTGGTGTCTCATTAAACCATCAGCACTTGGAGAAAGTGCTAAACTCTGATGGGTTTTCCACAAGCATCTGCCTGGGAAGAGGGAGAAGTGTCACAAAGTGACGTGTCAACACAAGGCCATGTAGTTTGTGCTCCTCACACTGCACATCATTTCTTACCTGTACACACTCTCCTCCCTTAGGATGAGAAACCTATGAATCAGTCACACTGCCTGCTCGGTGTCCTATAAATTAGAAAAGGATGCAGCTGGTTTGTCTTTTCATTTTCTGTGCTCTTTAATTGCCTCTTCATTATATCATCCAGTGTCCCTTTCTCCAGCCTCTTTCGTATCCATCTTTGAGAATGATGAGCAGTCAAGTGTGACATGCCCCGAAGGTGACTGTCAAAACACACTGAATTATGCAGTGGTCCGGTATTCCTTTTCTTCTCTCTCTTTCTCCTATAAGTAATTGCTGGAAGAAGAGTTGCAGTGATCGATCGGGAGGTCAGGATTTCCCTTCAGTTTGGGTGGAACACTTTGGATTCTATGTGATTTAAAATGTAAACCTTGGCAAGCCTTTCTGTGTGTCGAGGCTTTCCATGCTGTTGGTACGGAGCATTGTGGAGTCTCCTTCTCTGGAGACATTTGAAAGATGTCTTGATAGACAGTCCAGAGTATGGTGCTCTACGGAACCTGCTTGAGCAGGGAGGTTGGACCAGGTGACCCACTGTGGTCCTTTCCAACCTCACCCATTCTGTGACATAATCCTGGGGTTCTGTGCATCTGCATATCCGCTCCACATAGCCCACCATGAACTCCTGCTTGTTCCCTGCTTTGTGTTCCCAAGTTTTTTTTAGTTTCAAATGACTGACTTAATTAGCTTTCTGATGGCCAGATACTTTTGTGTAATGACATCTTCCCGGGGATTAATCTGGTTTTTTCCTCCTTAATTTAAGATGCCTGGGACTAGCGTTGTGCCTGCTGGTGCAGTTCCCATGTCTCCCTGCCTATCGCTACCATAAGCTGTGGTTAAAGAAACCTTTTCTCCCTCAAGGCAAAACGGGAGGAGATGCATGTAGGCTGTGCTGACATTATCTTTGATAGCTGTGCTCGAGCTTGGCGGCAGCTCACAGGGCCAGGTGGCTCCATCCAGCTGTCTCCATCCCCAGTGGAAGCAGCGCTCCACGGAGCCAACATTCCCATATGGCTGAGCAGCCCTGCCTGGGCACCCCATAACATGGGGCGGGCTGGGGGCAGGATCAGAGCCACCTTTCCAGCCACACAGGGAGCAAAACAGGCAGTGCAGGAAGACCCAGAGCCGGTGGTGTCCCCAGGCTGGGAACTGAGCCACGGCTGGATCCATCCAAGCAGCCCTGACGGCCGGGCTGCGCTGCTCGGGGAGGAGGAGGTTCTCCCGGGACGTGCCTTTTAAAGCACATTGCAGTCACAAAATTTAATTGACACATTTCAGAGTCTTAAACCTGAAGTGCAGCCTCGGGAAGAGGGAATGCCTTTTAGGCTTCTTTAAAGGATCCAGGATTTTATGTAATAACAACAACAACAGCAATAATAATAACAACAACTACTTAGCTAGGACCTACACAAAATCATTGATGTTTGCCTTTGCCATCAGCTTAATGTGCATTTTGCTGATGCATAACTCCTGGTTGATACTGTTGCATAAATAAAATAAGCCCTGTTAATTTTAAACTACTTGAGAAACATACACATGCAAAAATGTAAAGCCTACAGAAAAAGGGCAAAATCAGCAGGAAAAGAGAGAGATTATTTTCAACAGTGTCCTTTTAATTAGAGCAATAATTAATTCTTTTCCCTGACATGCACATACAGATTACTCTTTTAAAATATTCCTGCTTGAAATAAAATTACTTAAAGCTACATAGCGGAAGAACAGATCATAAATCTAAAGGAGAAAAATCAGGACTGTGTGTATTATGAGCCCTCCTTTGAAATCCAAAATGGTCACTGGAATGCATGCCATAAAATCTAATGGCAAGGTGAACAAAATACTCCTCGAGACCCGAGTGCTGAGAACAGGCAACGGCTTCATGCAGGCTCTGGGGCCGATGAAGTGGAAAATGGAGTTAATATATTTTGCACATACACAAATCAAACCAACTGTGCTCCATTCCAGGGGACAAAATGCTTCCCACTGTTGGTCTAAATGCACTGTATTGCCATAACTTTTTCTGGCCTTACAGACTTTGAAGGTTGCTCAGGGAGGAATTTTGCTTGGAAAGTGGATGTGGAAGCAAGAGACCACTTTAGGAAAGGTGGAAGAAAGGCAGAAGCTGGCACCGGTGGGAGGAGGAGGTGGTGGAAAGCCACCAGAGCTGCTGGTGCAGCACCAGAGCTGGGTTGGACGTGGGACCAGCTCTCCTCCCCTGGGCAGTGGTTGTGGCCCCAAGGCTGCCAGAATTTGAGAAGGGTTTGGGCATTGCTCTCAGGCACATGGTGGTGGAATTCTTGGGGTTGTGCTGCACAGGGCCGGGAGCTGGACTCAGTCATCACTGTGGGTCCATTCCAACTCAGGATAATCTATGATTGCTCAGTGAAAGGAGGTGGCAGCAAGCCTCTGGAGTCCTGGTTCTTTTGGTGGGGGCTGTGGAACATGGATGGTTTCACTGGGGGGAAGTGGGTTTATTTTGAGGGTCTGCACTTAGATTGTTGTGATGGAGAAATGAGAGAGAAAGGTGGAGGAAGAAAGGACAGAGCATCAAAGGCTGGTGGAGAGGCCGAAGCTGAGGAGAGGGGAGAAAGGAGATGTGTTTCTCCAGGAGTGCAGGCATCATTGCTTATACCATTTTCTATTATCTTATCACACAATTCCCCTTCTAACTCCCTCAGCCGTGCCAGAGGAAGCTGCTGTGTGGCAGCCAAACCCCAGCTTGCAGCCATTTGCTCCCAATCAGCAGCAGCACCAGCGCCTGGAGCTCGGTCTCTCTGCACCCTGGAAAGCCGGTGAAAAGCGTTGGGCACAGCAGGGAAGCATCTCACTGCTTCCCTGTAATTAGACTTGTGAAAATGCCTCCATGGAGAAGAAAAGCCTGAAGAGCTTGCTCCTGGGTGGGAGATTTCTCCCGAGGGCTGATCCTGCAGGCAGGTAGTGCCAGCCCGGCTCAGGATTGCCTTGCTGAGTTCTGCTGCCCAGCCAGGGTTTAATTTCTTATGGCGGTGATTAAGACTACTCATTTAGGGACATAAAAGGAGTTGGCCCTCTAATTGCATGTACAGATGTTTCCAGACATAAAGCAAAATGATGCAGGGAGGCTATAGCATCCTGCTCGCTGTTCCGTACAGGGAGACCAGTGCCAAAATGAGGAATTAGAAGGACAGCATGAAAAATAAACCTAAGGAGCTTTTGTTCACCTGTAAAGGAGATCGTACTGGAATGGTCATCTGGAGATGGTCAAAGGAGAGCTGGAAAGAGAATGTGTGTGTGGGAGGATGGAGTTCATGTTGTCCATGCTGGGTTGGTTTGCTGCAGCCAGGGCAGGCTCCAGGCCACAGAGCCGCGATCAGCCGCGCAGCCACGAAGACCTCACCAGCCCAGTCTCCAGTGCTGCTAATTAAGAGAAAAGAGTTTCTTCCATTTCCTTTTTGACAGAATGATTTCCACACATCACTTCATTCGGTTACTTTTCTCCAGAGACTGGCAAGCCAGGGAAACGCTGTTCCCTTTGTCGTTGCTGTTAATTAAGCCAGGGCTGAGGCACCCTGGTGAACCTCAGGTACCTCTCAATTTGAGGAAGGCTTTGCAGCACTGAGATGAGCTGCAGGGATGGAGACATGCTCCACCAGGAGCCCCACAGGTCCACAAAACCCATGATTACAGGAGGGAAGTCTGGTTCATCCAAACTCTTTCTGGAGACACAAAGGAGTTGTAATCCTGTATTTCCACCTGCTAGAGTGGTCTAAAAATGACTTTTTTTTGCCTCCAGTGAACCTCAAGTCTTGTCTTGTTCAGCTGACGGCAAAGAGGACATGGTGTAGTAGGGGACCACAGGGGTGCTTCCCAAGAGCTCCACACCAAGTCTGCTCCTCAGCCTTTTGCCTTGGGCATGTGCTGCTGCTCCCTCCTGCCTCTCCCAGTTTTAATGAAGTCCCACGTGGCTGGAGAACCTGTAAAAGTCCTCCTCTCTACAGGCCCCTCATCTTTGGAGAAAAGTGTGAGGTTTGCTCTTGCCCTCCTGTGTTTATGTGACGTCTTAGCCTACCGTATGGTGAATACAAAGCAGCATTTTCTTTCCCTACCCATCTTCTCTGCAGCTTTGATTCAGGATCCGAGGAGGAGAGATGTGGGCATATACCAGATTTCCCTGGATGGTTGGGATTTGCCCCTCACGTGCATCCAGGCAGGTGTAGCCTATCCTCATTCAGTGCCACATTTCAGCTGGAAGTGCCAGTGCTTGTCCAGGTGCCAGTGGCTGCAGTTTTCTGTGGTGAGACCCACTCCTCCCTAAGCACCTTTCTTCTGCTTAACAGTTCCGCTTTCATTTCTTGCTTGCCCTTGATCGGCACTTGGCATTGACTTTGGTCTGGAGAGGTTGTGTAAGTAAAGGCAGTCACAGCACATGTCATTTGGGGAGATAAATGGTTAAATGTCTCAGATTCAGCTCAGAGCACTGATTTCTTGGGTCTTTTCTTTGTTTGTTTCAGGGCACATCCAAGTGTTGAGGACAGCTAAAGGTGATGGAGATGACACCTTAATTGAAAGGGGTCAGAGTGCTGCCTATTTCTCTTGCATTAACATTCTGTGCATATTCCTTTTTAAACCCAAAGGCTCTGTCCACTGCTCCTTGCTGGCCTTCAGAAAGTGAACTCCTACTAAAGGGCTTAGAAGACAATATTAAAAGGGGAGAGAAAAAACTGAAAAGGGGATTACAAATCCAATAAAAATTGCTCTCAAGAGTAGACAGTATCTGCTGGACAGGAAATATATTTGAGTTTCTGACTAGCTGCAAAATACCTCAGCCACAGAAAGTCCTGAGCAGAGGGTGAGCCTGGTGCTCAGTTAATCATCAAAGACAAGCAGAGGACACTCAGCTTGCACACGGATCAAGTCTGAAGCCACCTCATGCATATTGCAGTGGCTCTGCCTGCGCAGGTGCTGGAGCGCTGATGGAGCAGCAGCTGCTGCAGAGGAATTTGCTGATGCCTCTTGGTGTGTGTGGGGCAGCCTGTGCTGGTGGGGATGGATTGCAGGTTCTGGAAGGTGACAGCCAGCCCACTGTACTCTTAGTTCACCAGATGCTTGGGGTACGTGGTGGTCACATGGAGATCTTTGGTGGTGTGGGATTCAAAGAGCTCTGAAAATGCTCTTTTGCCCAGTGCGTTGGTCTCAGCTTTCCTCTGGAGTGGGGACAAGTTATTTGGGCATCCAGGTGTCAACAGCGGATGCTGCCTCTAAATCCCTCTGCTTTGTGAGTGATTATTGGCTACTGCTTTCCTCCTATGCAGTTTATCACACGGGTAATTGAAGACTTTTCGTTAGTATCTCCCTATTCTGGGTCTGACCGCAGAAGGGAAAATGCTTTCAATCTCACCAGCAGACACTGGAGAAGGCAGCAGCTCCAATTCTGCCTGTGCTCCATTTCCCTGAATGCTTTTGTGTTACAGGCTGGAAATTTTGAGGTTGGACCCGTTCTTTCAGTGGATGCTCTTTGTGCCGGTGCCTTTCATCCGAGCGGTGGAGCAGGCGGGGGTGGGACGGGCAGGATGCTGGCGCAACCCCCTCTGTGTGCAGGGCCTGTGAAGAGCCTTGTGGAGACTTTGTTGGAGTCTTTCTAAGAGCATCTGCCTCCAGTTGGGGTAATTAGTACTCTCAAGCTGTAGTAGTGAGTATCTCGTTGATGGAATATGAAAGTGAGCAAAATGTCAGTTCAGCACTGCATGGAGGCCTCACTGACACACAGGCTGCTTCTGAAATTGCTGGCGTTTTTTTCAGTTAATTGCCTTTTTAATCATAGTGAAATTGCTCCTATTTGCATGAATATTCCAACAGCAGGATCAGTTTGCTCTTGTCACAGATACTCACTACATATCACATTCAGTTTTGCTTAATATGCCTCATATTTAGAGGATCAAACTTTTCCCCCTCTGTTTTATCCTTTTGTTCCCCTCTGGCTGCCACAGGATGTGCAAATATTTTTTTATTTATTTCAAAATATGTCTTGAAATAAATTATATGTCTAAGAAGAGAAGGCTCCAGGGAGACCTTATAGCAGCCTTCCAGTACCTAAAGGGAGATTATGGGAGAGCATGAGAGGGATTTACAAGGGCATGGGGTGATAGGACAAGGGGAAATGGCTTCAAACTGACAGAGGGCAGGGCTGGTTTAGATATAAGGAAGAAATTCTTCCCTGTGAGGGTGGTGAGGCACTGGCACACATTTCCCAGGGAAGCTGTGTTTGCTCTATCCCTGGAAGTGTTCAAGGCCAGGTTGGATGGACCTTGGAGCAACCTGGTCTAGTTGAAGGTGTCCCTTCCCATGACTGGGGTTGGAACTGGATCATCTTTAAGGTCCTTTCCAACACAAACCCTTCTATGATTTTATTATTTTGTGTTCTCCTCTGCCCCTTACCTGCTGCCCAAATCCCTGAAGGCTCCCTCAGAATCAGAAAACAAAATTCTCTCAAAACAAAGGCCCAGATGTCTCATCTTAATCATTAAAAAGGAAGCAAGGCCCCTGCCCATCATGCCAAAGGCTGAACCTCACGGTCGTATGGGAGATGTGCTGGTCACAGGAGAAGATGCCTCATGTGTGTCCTGCCTTGGCCTGGGAAGACGAGGTGGGAGTGATTCCTGGGAGCAGTGCTGCTGTTCACTGTGCCAGCACCGGCGTGAAGTGCTCCTGATGTGGCACAAAATGTAAAACTGCTTGCACCTGAATAGCCCCTGTCACTGCCAGCACCGCTCGGGGCTGGTGTAAGGGCTGGGCATGGGAATCCCCGCCCTAGGCTAGAGGGTGATTTGTGCAAACCACACAATTCAGTGTTCAGGCTGCTCACAGGGCAAGAGGCCACAGATGGGGACAGGCAGCTAAGGACAGCACGGAGCAGGGAGGCATCGACCTGGGCAGCCCAGCCAGGGTGGGACTCAGTGCAGACCTTGCTTGGGAGCTGCTCTGGTGCAGCAAGAGGAGCTGGCATGGCCAGGGATGCCCTTTCCCCTGAGCTCTCCCTGCCGGAGCAGAAAGGAGAGCAGCGCCCCAAACTGCACGGGAGATCTGGATCCATCACTACCCTTGGCTTGTTAGCAGAAGGAGGATCTTCATCCTCCAGGAGGTGTTGGGAACAACCTGGGATGCTGGAAACAACCAAAGAAGCCCTCCTTTCCAGATCCATCAGGTGGATGTGTTCAAGTGTTGGTAGGGTGCAGTGAAAACACTGCTCAGAGTTAGCAGCACACGAGGATGGACCCGTCCGCTTCCAAGGCAGTAAAACAGTAGGAAACAGGCTGGGCAATCAGTCATCTCCAACTGTCAACTTTTAAGCAGAAAACATTGATTTTAATGGTAATTTCTGCATAAAAATTAATGGCGCTATAAAATCTTAATTTGGAGTTTCAGAACAAATAATGTAATAGTAAAAGGCAGCATCCTGGAGTAATTTGAAAATGAATTAGGCCAGTGGAATGAAACTCTCCCCACTGAGACGCCTTTAATTGATCATCTCCATAACAGCTAGTTTACAAACATATCATGAGAGCGCTTGCTGCCCTGGCACCTTCCAGGCAGCACATCCAGCATCAGCATGGAAACCAGTACATCCCTCCGTGTTCCTTCTGGCTCCCAGCGAGGATATGATGGGGAGGAAATAAATCAAGAGCAGTCATGGGGTCGGTACAACACGAGTCTTTGAGGTTTGAACAGGGGAAAAAACACTCTCCCACAAGTAGCAGAAACTACAACTCTAAAATTAGCTGAGCCCTTCAGATTGGCAATGGGCAAGTGGTGAATCCCTGTGGATCCTCTGTGCTGACAGCACTATTAATACATCAGCCAAGGGCTTGGGAGAGGCTGGGGAGAGCGGTGTGTGCCTTGGGAGTAATATATTTTCATCATCTGGTCTCGTACATTGGAGCAATACCAGGGGCTGAGCTGTGATACAGGGCGGGAATGGTAGAGACTTTCTCTGAAATGTAAAAAAAATTTGCTGCTTCTTACTTAATTACAGTCATGCCAGTTGCTATGTTGAAATGCTGCTTTAAAAGCCTTTGTGAGTAATTAGTGTCAAAAATATAAGATCTACAAAGCCATAAACTCACAGCTTGGTAATATTACCAAGTACTAATTAAAAAAAGAAAAAAGAAAAGTCTCTCTTTCATGATAAGATTTCCAGCATAGCGAAAGATAAAAACGATGCAATTTGCAGATGATAGGAGAGGGGAAAAAGGAAACCTGAGAGAAGGACTGAGGAGAGAAGAAAGTCAATATCAACAAGGCTGTAGATCTCTGGGTGATTTGGTAATGGTAAGGGTAAGGGAAGTGAAATACTGGAATCTCAAGACAGAAATATAGTCAAGAATATATCCTGGAAGCCTCTTCTGCTACGCAAAAGAAATAAGATTGAATATCGGGCGTTATGGACAAGAGGGATAAAACACTGCTGTATTCGGGACTAAGCCTGGCATGGCTCTCAGGAGCAGTAAGGAACTGCAGGAAGGTCCTAACTGGCAGAAAAATTAGAGATATCCTATGCAAATCTGCAAGTGTATCATGGCATCTTGTGAGGGATATGTGACATTCCACCCATGCTCCTCCTGACCATCCTGGAGCCCTCTCTGGACTGGTGTTACAGGAGCAGATCCAGTCCGGCAGAGGGAAACCAGGCTCACACATAGCAGCTCAGAGAGTTTGGTTATACCACATGAGGTGTTTATCTTTCAGAAAAAAGATTAAGAAGAGACCTCATTAAGGTATAAAGAAAACCCTGCTGGGAATAAAAGATCAAGGCTGTTTGGGTTATTGTCAAATACATGTGTCAGGGGACATAAAGCTAGTCTGAAGAAGGACCTGAATTCTACGAAACATAAGCTGATTTTTTTTTTTTAACAGCAGTTAATAATGCAATTATAATAACAACTTGTGCTTTCTCATGCCTTCCAATTTAAGATCTGAAAGCACTTCACAAACATGAATTAAGCCTTCCAGGACTGTTGCGAGGTACAGCAAATATTCCTCTATTTTACAAACTGAAAAACTGAAGAACAGCGTGAGTACAAGGCAGCACAGCATGTGGAGGAGGATGTCTTTATTTTAATCAGGTTGGGCATTGCCTCAGGGCTCTGCTCGCTCGCCAGGTGCACTCCTGTGGCTGTGCAGAACCTGTCTCCTGATGACGCTGTGGAGTTTTCATTTGGCACCTTCTTCTCTCTGATCCCTCAGCCTTTAAGGAAATGGCCATTTGTGAATGGGGAAGGGGAGCACTGGAAGGTGGCCACACAGCCACGGATGGCTCACGCTTCTCCCAAGATCCCAGGTGTCCCTCAACACCAGTGGATTGAGTTTTCTTGTCCCCAGCCTCCCCAGCATTTCGGTGCTGTGTGCCAGCAGCACCACAGCAACCCAGAGCACAGGGCCTCCTAAGCCATTTGCTTCCAATGTGGTTTGTAAATCCCTGCATTCAGAGTGTCACTGTGCTGTCGAGGGATGTCACTTCCCCTGGTGTCCACCATCAGATCCACGGCTGGAGAGCAGGGGAACCGCAGGCTCACATTCTGAAGTGTTTCTCAAGGGTTTCTGTTCTCATTTCCAACTCAACAGGTGCCCCTGCAGGCAGGTGGGTAGTTGGGTCTGGGAGCTGGGCTGTTTGACTGTACCAGCCATGGGACGGAAGCTGCCAGTGGTTTGGTTGCACATCATGGGCTGTTTCAAGTCTGGAATTGTGAACGGCTCCTTTCACCTTGACAACGCTCTTGTGGTGGGACCATTAGTATGGGTGGCAAGTCAGCAGGAAATAAAATTGTCCTGCTCTTAACAAGCTGGCCTCACCTGACCTTGAAGACATTATTTTGTTTCCTGGATTTTTTAAATTAAGTGGCATTTCAGCTATGGTAGTCACATAGAAAATTGTTGGGATAATGCTTGCTCGAGCCGAACGTGCCCGGCCAGTGCCTGTTAACTCCCTGGCTCTGCATCCATTCCTGCTTCTCTCTTTTGTTCACCAACAAAGTTCCCTTTACATATCATAGATATCCAGATGTGTGCATTTGCTCCTTGTTTTTCCTCACTTTCTCCCTCCTTGTAGCATGAGAGTACAGAGCAGCCTGCTTCGACAGCTGTGCTGTGCGCAGGGCTTGGGCTCTTGGCTTCAGTGGGTTATGATGGCACATGGGTGAGCAGGATCTAGGGTGAGAGTCCACAGGAGGCAGCTGTGCATGGGTGGAGACTTCTGCACAAGTCCATGGCACATATTGTTTCTTTCTATACCTCAAGTTCATCCTCTAACTCTGAGATAATATATAGGAATGTTTTTTCAGGTTGCAGAATGAACTGTTTCATGGTTTCTTCTCATTCTCCAGGGGGCCAAATAGCCCTTGGATTTTTCTAAAGGCTGCTTTGCAGGAAAGCATTCCTAGAAAAATTAAGCTACCTCATTGTTATTCCTGCCTCAGTGTTGGGGGAATCTTGCTTTTCTTCCACCACTCAGCTAATCACTGCATGGGGCTGTGCTTGAGCTTCAGCAGCTCACTGTTGTTTGGTAGAGATTAAAAAATAACAATTGGTGGTGTCATCAAATCAGTGGAGCCAGTGGAATCAAAGCCTCAAACACCATCAAAGGTCTACATGTCTCACAGAGGGAAAAGCCACAAGAGCAACAGAATGGCTGTGCTCCCACTGGTGCTTTGATCCCACTGGTGGTGTTGGGGAGGAAATCGGATTGCAGCATTGCTCCAGTCTGCCTGCCACACCGAGAGATACTGAGTGCATCAATAAACAGTAGAAAACAAGGAGGGCGTGTGTTCAGGAGCACTTCAGGCTTTGGGATAAGTGTTTCTAGAGAGTTTGCTGGGAACAGAAATCTAACTGAAATCAATGGCAGCGTATCTGCTGTTTAATGACAAGCCGATACAAGGCGGCACTGGAGTACAGCATGTTCTCACCTGCCTCTCTGCTAAGTGGACAAGCTGCTGCGAGCTGATCCAGCTGGGAAGCGTGCTTGTGAATTACACCCTCTGGAAGAGAGTCTGGGATCCCACAAGCTAAGCCTGCGTCGGAGTGCAGAGGCCGTGACCTCCTGGCTGGTCGGAGCAGCAGAAGGGATGTTCACAGCCACTGCTGGTGCGTATCAGTAGCAGACGTGTGTGCAGAAGGAAATAAAGGCTATTTATCTCCCAGATAGATATGGCATTTCAGTGGAATGGGGTTGAATTTTCCACCAGCAGCTCTGCGGTGTCTGTCCCGAGCGGGAGACAGCTGTTTGTCATCCACACACTCACCTTACTCTAGCACTCGGCATTTGAGTGATGGCTCTGCTCATCCTTAATGTAGATGTAGCGCTGGGTGTCAATGAGCTGCTGAGGGTGAGTTGTGGGAATCTCCAGACTCCCTCGGTCTGAGATTATTGCTGTATTAGAAGGGAAAAACAGGATAAAAATCTGCAGCAGCCTTGGTAGGAGGAGGAACCATTGTCCATTGTCCATGTTTGTTATCAGTCCAAGCATGGACTCAGCCTAAAGCCATTTGGATCATTGCTGCCAGGGATGGAGGCCACAGGCAGGGACAGGCTGGACAGGATGGAGTCCTGGTGTCAGTGGCTGTGCATTCCCAATGCTCTCTCTGCTTGCTAGCCCTGACTTAGAGGGAGCACAGAAGATGGTGGTAGAGGTGAAGTGACACTGCAAGGCTTTAAAAGACACTCCTCTGTAAAGAAAGATCAGAAACAGGCTGGAGGCCTGATGAGATAGGACTGCTTCTGCACCAGCATGTCCATTCGATGGTTGAGGGTCAGGATTCAGCACTGGAGACACATGGGGAAGGTTCAGGTGTCTGAATTAGCATCCGAGTTGGTTTCAGATGCAGCGATGCTTTCAGGACATCTGTTTGCACAGCTGAGCCAAATTCTGGGAAGATGGGCACCATGTTTGCCACCAACCTAAACAAACCCCGCTTTGGGCCTTGAAAAATTGTCAAGGATTTGGGATTTTGCTTCTGTGATGCATACTGGCAAGCTGTGGAGGGAGAAGGTGCTTGAATCCAGGCTGAACGGAACTCTGAATGAATCAATGACTTGATTTGCTATCCTGCTTCATTTCAACCTTTGAGTTTTTGCAGTTCCCACAGCCAGGTGAAGGGCCATTTGCAGTGCTGAGGGATAAGCCAGGACACCGTGTTGCCGTTGTTAGTGTCCAGCTGGAGTCATGCAAGATCAGAGCTCTGATGTCTTGTTCACACAGTTCAGCTGTTGCAGGTTGTCAGGCTGTCAAGGTGACCTCGAAACCAGGAAGGCCACTGGGGCTCTGCAGCTCTGAAGACAGAGACCAGTTGCATTGCATGGAGGACGTGGTTCTCAGTGCTCCTGTCCTGCACCTGGACATCAGCGTATTGGGAGTGTCAATAAGTCTGTGAGTCTTCAGGAAGGAGAGATGTAATTCATGTGCACAGTCCTGCTCCTGGCTGTGCTCTGCTGGCTGCTTTCCTCGCTGGGCTGTCCTACCCGGACCCTCTGATGGAGCACCTGCTCATTCTTTACAACCAGGAGCTCCTTTTTGGCAGCTCTCCTTGCTGTCATGGCTCTCTGCTCATTCTGAAACGCCCTAACAATGGTCCTGGATTTCTCTGGGAGAAATTTCCCGTATTTCTCCCTGCACTCAACAGGAGTGTCAGCATCCACAGGATTTCTTACAGCTCTGAGAATGCCTTCCATCAGGAACCTGCCTGCACCAAAGTATCCTGGCACAGTTTGAGCTGCAGTTTTGTCTGATCCTTTTAAGAGTTGGGAATGGCTGTTTTGATGTCTGATATCTGTGAACATGAAAGGCTCCTTTCCTTCTAACTGTGCACTGGGCAGGGCAATGCCTGTCTCTCCTAATCAAAAATGTAATCAAAGATCTCACTTCTCGTGAAAAATGTATTAAGAAGAAGAAACGATGCAGCAGATTTCTATTGGCTTCACTGCTGGTTTGCTCTGGTTTCTACTTTTGTGCTGCTCCCTCCTGCCTTTCACAAAAGAACCCCCACTTCAACTTTCCCCATGTCTTGGCACGTTTCATTGCAAAATGTTGAACTTTGAAAACAAAACAAACAAACAAAAAAGAATCGTTGTATTTGATTCAAACGAAATATTGATCGTCCTTGAGTTCCCACACCACGGATATTGGCAACATTTTGTCAGCACCAAGAGTGAGTGGAAGGATCAGAGCAAGGAAATAAATTTTCCAACTGGAAAGAAAAGAAGCTGAGCCAGGAAAATTGCTGTGTCCCACCACTCCCTCTCCCACAGCTGTGTGTTAATAAGTGGCCTGTTGACCTGATGTTAACGTTCCCGGTTTACAGAAAACAGCATTTCCCTTAAACAAGATACTGATAAAGTGAAACAAGGGAATAGAGGGGGTGGAGAAAAGATTTGCAAAACATGCTGGAGTGAGAAAGTCGGAACATACCGTGTGTGTCTCGGGAGTGAGAACATGTCTCAGTGTGTGAATAAATATATAATGTATAGACATATGTTCTCTCTTCTCAGAAACTCTCTGAGTAGTCCCAGATTTTGCTGCTTTCAGTAGCACGGCAAAGAAAAAGGCAGGGGAAAGTTGGTGCTGGTGATTGAAGGGTGGAGGATGATGGTTTGGATGGAGCATCCTTGCTTTCTGAAAAGGAGACTGGTCACAAAGAGGGTCCCAGGCATCACCCAAGCCAGGTGTGAGGAGCAGGTGGCCTGACTGGAGAGACACAATGCACTCAGGTTTGTTCATTTTCATCTTGCAGACAAAGGCTAATGGAGATCAGATTTTCACACAAATTCAGCTGAGAAAAAAGAGCATGGCAAGAGGAATCAGGAAAGTGTTAGCACAAAGTTACTTGTTAAATGGATTTTTTATTGTTTTGCGTGAAGCCTGCACAGAGCTGTTGTCCTTTTTTTAATTCCTCTTCTGGCATTTGTTCCCCTTTTCACTGCCTCCACAATTCTCCCATTCAAGTCAAAAAAGCTACCTCTGAAAGACCAGTGTAACATTAGCAGAAATTACTAGCAGCAGTGATTTCAATATTCAAATGGACAATATATTTAGTAATAGACTGGTTGTTGCATAAATAGTATATGAATGCCTGGTAATGAATCATATCAATAATTTTCACATACAGACTGAGCCTTACATTTCTCAAAGGCCTTTACAAATACCAATTGATTCTCACAGCAGGCCTGCTCAGTGGAGGAGTTGTTATTAGTTCTAGTGGAGGGTGAGGATATTGAGATGCAAAGAAATGATGCTACTTATGTAGTTCATGCTGGGACCCAGAGTGAGGAATAAACTTGGAAGCTCCTGACTCACAGCTCTTAATCATGGGGCTACGTAGCTCTGTGTGATTTCTTTGGCTCGGCTGGAAGTGGTAACCCTCATGGAAAGAGGTTTTTGTCAGACTCCAAAGTCTGGGCCTGGTGGGATGTGGATAAAGGCAGGAGGAATTAATAGACAGTGAATGGCAGAACTGGTCTTGATTGAGCTGTGCTTTAAGGTTATAGTCAGGGGTGGCACCCCTGCCCCACACAGGTCAGGACTTGGAGGTTTTTTGACTTATGGAAACATGGTTTTCCGTGAAGAAAAATGGCAGCTGATGCAGCCAAAGTCCATAAAAAGAAAGGGGCATCTTGAGTCTAGCTGCCCTTTGTAACCCTCGCGCACCTCAGTCAAGGAGGGTAATGGCTGAAGAGCAGCTGAGATGCTAGAAGTCTCTTTTTTTAGCATAACATCTGACTCAGCATGCACCACACTGCCCATCCTCTGTTTACTGTTGCCTTTCTTAATTCTGCAGTAAATTGTTGCAACCTTTAATGTTTCTTCTCCCGGTGACCCTGGCATGCAGTCAGTGATGAGAAGAAAGACAGGTTAAACAGCACATGCCTCAAACAAGGGAAAACTAATTTATCTTTTGCCCTCGTGTTGTACTGAATTCACCAAGGCTGACTCACTGCTCAGGAGAAGAGGACACGCTCTCGTATAAAACCATGACACGGTACTCCCAGCCTTATTTTCAAACACGTTTTATTCTGACATTTTACTTGATGTTTTGAGTGACACTGTACACTGGGAAATTGTCTTGAAGCTGGCCACAGTGGCACTTGGCTTTTTATTTTTCTGAGAGGTTACATCGTTTCCAACACATCAGAATGTTAAGCGTCCTTTAAATTGGCAGAACAACGTGCGCTACATTGCACTTGTCTGTATTGAATTTCTTCTGCTGTAGCGTTGCCCAGTGACCCAAATTTCACAGGTCCTCCTGGTCCCTCACGGTTCTCCACACTCCTAAGCCACCCAAGTCATTTTGCCATCTCACGGGCGGGGTTTGTGCTCTAAATCATTGGTTGTTGGGCCGAAACTATCGATTCTTGTCATTTTGTTGCCAGCTCTTCTCCATAGTGCTCCACGCAGACTGCCATGGGACTGAGGATGGGAGAATCATCCAAGTTCCTCTGGAGCTGAAAGACAAAGGAGAACAGGCAAACCAAATTGCTGATTGTGAACTTAATTGCTGAGCCCCAACCCTAATCTGGCAAACTCTGCCTGCTCCTCATACAAGGACCAGAGGGAGAAGGCGACAACCTGGGACCCACAACCCAGAGCCAAATTTTCCACCTTGGACTTGCAGCCTTTGGAAAGAGCATTTGTATTTCTCAGGGCTGTCCCACAGAGACAAATTTTAGCTTTAACTTTTAAGAACTGTTTTAACAATCTTATTGAACAACTTCATTGTCTTGTCTTCCAGACGAGATTTGGCCACATCTACTCTTTTTGATCTTTTTTCCCCTCTACCTCCTTATCAATCTATTCAGCATGGAGTTTTACCTTTCCTAGACCTTTTTCTAACGATATTAATACCCTTTGTTAGTGATCCTTCCTGATCTAAATAATATTTGTAGTTTCATTCACTCTTTCAGAGAAGAACCTGTATATCAGTGTCCAAAAGGCTTTCTTCTACACATAAACTATGCTCTTTCAGCCAGATGATGTTACATTCCTCTAGGCGCTACCTCAGGTATTTTGTTCCATGAACTGAGTCTAGCACGTTTAGGGAATAGATTTTTTTTTTTCCTCCTTTTCCCTTCTTAAGAAAAAGAAAGAAAAAGGAAAACATAGCAACGACAGCATGGCAACAGCAGCTGCAGCACAAAGGAAAAATAGGCAAACAGACTTCCGAAACATATATTCACTGGTAAGCTATTTTTACTGGTTGGTGAGTGAGTATGTGGGGCTATTATAACAAAATAAGTGAGGAAATAGCTTACAAATAATTCATAAGTAACTTTAGACGAGAACACATCTTAATGACTTCATCCTCCTAGCCAGCCCTCGTGCTGTATGAATCTCCACATGCACAAACTTAAAGGTCACCTCTGATCTGTGCTATTTATACATTGAAAATTTGTACACAGACACATATATAACGTTCCATACAAAAAATAATGTCAGTGGAGCATTAAGGTTAAATAACTGGGCGCTAAAAAGCAAAGAATTATGCGTCCCTGCATAGCAACTTGAGGATAAATCCATGTCATTACATCCACCTCTGCCTTTGCACCAGAGAGCAGAGATTTCCCAGCTGTGTGGGTGCAGAGAGGCCTCACAGCCTGGGTGTTTTGGGGGGACCTGCAGGAGCTGTGCTTGGCTCCTGCCTCTGCTGATGATGTGCTTTGTGAGCCTGGGCACTTTCCACTGCTTCTTTGGGGACCACTTTCCCCATTCCCCTTTTGTCTGAAGCCCACAGGCAGGAACCTCTGCCACAGAAATACTTATATTTGCATCTTTGGGCAGAGCTCAGCCACATTTGGGACCATGTATGTAAAAAGTGACAAAATAATAAAGAGTAGCATCTTCCTTCACCAGCCTGATCTAGTGGGCAGCATCCCACTTGAGCTGGAACTAGATGATCTTCAAGGTCCCTTCCAGCTCAGACTAGTCTGTGATTCTATGAAATCTTCTGCTTCAGCATCCCCTCCCCAAAATGCCCCACTCTCACTGCAGACCAAAAAACTGTGGGAAGTCTTTAGCTAAATTCAAAAAAATTCATTGAGAGCCTGAGAGAAACAGCCTCCAAAGTGTTGAAGTCCTTTACAGTTACAGCCTGATCTGTTGTGCTGTGTGAGCCCTTTTTCTCTGTTCAGTTATGATCCATGGGAGACTGAAAGTAAACACAGTCTCTTAAGTCTCCTCCACAATCCCGATGCTTTTACTGGCACGGAGAGGAGCCCAGCTCGGCCCTCTGCAGCCAAAACTACATTCATTTGTCTTTAGAAACAACACAAATCTGTTTTCCTGGTTAAATAAAGTCATTTGCGGGGTTCTGTTGTGGGAAGGACGTGTCAGCTCGCCCTGAATGGAGCAGTCATGGGGATGAATGGGTTGGTTGTTGGGCTGGAACAGCCCTGTGCTCACTGCAGGGCCCTTCCCGAGGCAGGCTGAGCCCTGGCTGGGGTTGTGCCCACAGGATGCTGCAGGTGCCTCGGCATCACTGCCGGCTTTATTGTGGGCATCCCCTTCCCACACCGTTCCACCGAGTTTGGGATTGACTATTGCAGAATTGAATCCCACATCCCACACGTTCCCTTCATCCCCATGTTTTGGGGAAGCTCTGGTTTCTGCAGCAAAGGAGGCAAATGGGACCCGAGCGCCGGGTCCTCTCTGTGGCTCTGTGTTGCCTTGCTGGTGTAGGAAGCCACCGAGTTTCTTCTTGTCTGTCAGTCTCAGGTCACGCTGGTGCTTCCCTGCCCTTCAGAGGTGTGACAAGCAACGGCTGCATAATGTTTTTCAATTCTCCTCACTGCTGTAGAGTTACTTGTTCTAGAAATTTTGGTGTGTAACTGGTAGGAAAAAAGGGTTGGTGATGTTCTCCAGAGGACATCAGGAATGAGGAAGCAGCAGCTAAAGTGGTTTGGTTCCCTCTGAGGTTTTTTCCAAATGTAGTTGCAAACAAGCAAGTGAAATGAGATGCTTAGAAGCACTTTGTTTGTGAGATTCTTTCTGGTTTTAAATTACTTCATTTAAACATCTTTGTCCGTGAAACCTCCTAGGGAGCTCATCCACTTGTTTTCTCATCTGCATCTTCTGCTTTCTGTCTGGTTTTTGCACAGAAAAGAATGTAAGTATCTCATGTACATCTATATTTACAGACGTAAGTGTAATTGAGTTGTAAAATAGTCTGGTTGAGCAGAACAGAGGTCAGTGATCTAAAGTAATCCCAACACCTAGCTCAGAACCTGCTCTGGATTGCAGTTCAGTGTTTGCTGAGGTCTTTTCCTGTGGTTGCTGTAACATCTGAATAGACATTAGTGCTGTTTCTGCAATGTGTATTTAGAGCAAAGCCTAGATCTGAGACATTTGAGGAAATACTTCTTGACTCTTTTGCTGTTTTATTTGTATTTTTTGCTAGTGAAAACAATTCTCAAGAGCATTTTTAGGTGGGTCGTAGCAGGAACACTGGGGAATGTGTGAAAGCAGGTTTTGAGAGCCTTTATTTTTCACACCATGTTTCAGTTCTGTAGTGGTAAATGTTTTCTGGAGTACAAACCTGAAGTCCCTCTTCTTGCAGGTCTCACTCATTGAAATGTAAAAAGAGGTTTCTTTAATTTCAGGGGTTTGCTTGAAGTCATGTTGTGTCACTCCTAGCCAGTGACACATCTGATCAGCCTCATGGCAAGCAGCACAAAGTGGGAACTGCTATTTATTTTAGCAGCTGATGGCATTAGACAGGTGGGATTAGTACAGGACGTATGGCAGAGAGGAAGGGTAATGGCACAGCATGGGAAAAAATGAGGGAGGAACAGCTCTTTTAGGCAATGCTGTATTGGCAATTGACCTATAGCTCCAAACAAGCCCGATATACACAATCAGAATTTTTACTCTGGGCCGTGTGCTGGGTGATTCCCATGTCCTTCAGCAGGTGGGATAAATGCTGCCGAGTCTGGACATCTGGGAGAGAAGCATTTGGAGTCCCCTGAAAATCATCTTAATTCAGGACAATATTTTAACCTTGCAGGCATGGGGAAAGAAAAAATGTGTTCCCCCTTCTTGCAGGCAGAACCAGCCCCTGCACACGCACCTGGGTCTAAATCCCCAGCTGGTATGTGCTGCTTTCAGCCAGCCCCAGAGCATCCTGTGGGATGAGAGGATGTCATAGTGGCTTTGTTGCTGCAGCGTTGTAACCACAGACAGCACAATTACTTCAAATGGGCCTCAGCCAGTTCATTCATATTTGATTAAGAACTTTTTGAAAGATAGGCATACAGAGCTAAGAGCTGGCTCCAGCCTTAGTTATTTACATCAGGATGGGGGTGATAAAATCTTTTATTAGTGTCAGCATTTAAATATTTTGGCTCTCTATTCCAATATTGTGGCAAGAAGGAGCCATATGTGTTCCTAGAAAGAGAGCCTAGTGCAGCCGTTAATCAGGAGAGGATCTATTAATGTATTAACATTCAGAATAATGAGCAAAACCAGCATGCGCCGCAGAGACTAACACATATCTTTAGTCTGCAGTTTTCAAGTGTTTGGAAAATGTTGTGTTCCTCCATCTTTTTAAAACTGGTGTTCTGCCAAAAGAAGTTCTCTTCTGTTGTTAATTTTAGAAAGGTTAAATCTATTTACAAAAGCAAACATAGCATGGAGTGCTGAAAACCAGAAGGATGTGGGCACTAACAGCCTCCCAGGCTTTAGAGTTCACAGCAGGAACTGACTTGGCAGGGAAACTTGTAGGCTTGTCCTTTCCTTCCCTGAATGCTATGCTGAGTAGGGGACAAGAGATGAAGTCCAAGCTCCATCGCAGCTCCCCATCAGCACCTTTCTCCAGAACGCACTGGACAACGTGTGTGTGTCTGCAGATCACTGCTGGGCTGTAGGGAAGCTTGCCGAAAGACTTGGCACAGGAAAAGGGCAAATTTTAAAGAGCTCCAGAGTGGGAGAGGTTGCTGGTTGAGCAGCTTGCATGCCTCGAGGTCATTGCTAATGAGCAGCATCTTGCCTAAAGAAGTGAACATTTCATTTTAGTGCTGCTATGAAAAGCAGCCGTGCTGTCTCCCCTTTGCATCCCACGCTACTGCCCACTTTGCTGTGGCATCTGGAGCAAGCTGCACCAGGAAGGGAAGGAAGCCCTAAAGGATGTGGAAGGATGCTTGAAGTGGTAGCGGAGCTCAGATGAGAGAAGCTGGAGCATGACAGCTGTTACCGGATCATGCAAAAAGCCTGCCAGCAAAAATGCATCAATTTGTGTGATATCCGGGTGTCTTGTCTTCTGTTTTCATAATTGCATACATGGTGTCTGCATAAATCTCTTCCCCCCCTGCACTTGCAGCAAAAGGAGCTGACTGGCGGATGGCAGCACATCAGTGGGAGAACACCAGCAGGAAGAGACAACCAGTCAGATGTGTGTCAGATGGGGAGGCCCAGGGCCCCAGGCAGATTCCTCCGAGGTTGCTCGAACATGGTGCATTCGCTAAACACAAAACCTCTCCTTTTCCCTTCGGGGAGAGGAGCATGTTCATCCAGACATGAGAACCAGCAGTGCTGTCTTGCCATGTTCTTCAGGAGGTTAGTGCCAAATGACAGCACAGGCGGCAACAGCAGGAGCTTTCAGCAAATGCGTCGTAGCCCAAAGGGCTGAGTGTCCCCCCAAGGGATACAGCAGAATTTCTCCTGCTGTTTCAGTGAATACTGAAATCTTCCTATTTATTCACTCCTTAGCTGCAACCTCTGTCTCTCGAGCCGTGGGCTTTCTTCTTACGGTGAGATCAGACCTGCTCAAGGAGAGAGGAGTTCTGTCCCTTTGTTTCACATTGGGTTTTACCATTAAAAGCCCATTTCAGGAAAGTTGGATATACCCAACCTGCACAGGCCTGTTGACTGGTTTCCTTACTATCTTGTTCTTCAAGGTTTCCTGCCTGTGGACTAAAAATCTGATTGAGTAACTCCACAAATAGAATTACTGGTAACCATCAGCTCCATGAACTCAGAAGCCTTGAAGCTGAGAAAGAAAATCTGACATTTAAAAAATAATGACATCTTCTTCTCAGTATAAGCTTCTACTTGTGGCTGTAGATGCAGTCTGAGAACAGTGCTTCCTCCCAGTGGGGTTGTGAGCTGTTAAGGGTTAAAACTTACTCTTGAGGACACACAGAAATCATTTTGCATGTTCAGAATCAACCTTCTTCTTTGACTTGCTGGGTAGTGACAACTCAGGCTTCCTTTGGTCCTGCTGACAGCCGTGCTGATGACAGCGATTTCAAATGAAGAAAAACGAAGAAAATGTGAGCCAGCAAAAAAGCAAGAGCAGTAAAAGCGCCTTCCTCCACTCACGCTAGCATTGTGACATTTGGTTATTGATGTTGCAATGGCCGCTAATGCTATTCCCAGAGCCAACACTTAAATTCCACTTTGGTAGATCATAACTGTGAGCAAGTCACACGGTCCCACAGGAAGGGGTAATTATTGATCAATTCGTCTTGCTGTTGGATGAGCGGTGGCTTTGGTCAGCGCAGCGCCGGCTGTGGTGCAGAGCGCTGGCTCTGCGCAGAGGTGACTAATACGTGTCACCAATTTCCTTGATGTAAGGCTTAAACCTGCATTTTAGCCCAGGGTGCCAGACTATGACAAACAAGAGCTAGGAGAGGGTAATGAATAAACATGGTGAGAATTTCAGCTGTAATCTGCCATCAGGTCCATCTGTTACTCCTTCCCCCACAAGCCCAGCAAACTCAATGAGGCGGGAACGGGCACGCTCCATATCCTGTCCCATCCCTCAGCCACAGAGCTAAGGTCTAATTGTCTTCTTGTCATTAAGTTTATCACTTACAGTCTCTTGAGCCATTACTGGTCACAGGATCTTGTTCAGTTCTTTAGCCTTCCATCCACCCCGCTTACAGCAAGACTTCCAGAAGGATACCTGAAAGATGATGAGGATAAATGTATTAATCACACGGAGGTGTCTGCAGTGTGGCAGAGTAGCAGTCACTCCAGATGTGCCTCCCAGGTGTGTGTCCTCTGCTCATTTAAGCATTCCCAGCCCCAGGCACTCTCCCTCCATCTCATGCAAGGTGAGATGCCCAGCTCCCAAACTCAGGGATTCATTTCCTATTGGCAGCTGGTGAGTCCTGAAGTCTGTATGACCTATTTTCACTCTGTGTCATGTGCAGGCACTTCAGAGGGGAGTCTTGGCTTTTCCTGCTGATTTGCTCTAATCCAGAGACAGGAAAGCAGATGCTTCTGAGCATGACCGTGATGCAGGAGCAGCCACGCAGCGGAAGGGCCTGTGTCTGGTGTGACTCAGGGAGGGATGAAGGCTCCAGCAACCTCTCCCTGTTGGGGAGCAGTAGTTTGCTCTGGGGAGAGGGTGCCTATCTCCAAGGCAACACCCCAGCTCCAAAAGTTGCCATCAAAATTCTCTGCGGTTCCAGACGTCTCTCACTGGTGCAGGGTTTGGCAAACTTCTCTTACAGACCTCATGCTCCCGGCTGCAGTTCACAGGTGGAGTATCTCCCTTCCTTAGGAACAGGCCGTCTTAATTACAGCCCACACAGATGATTTTTTTTTTTTTTTGCATTTCTCCCATAGGTGCTTCCTTCTCATGTTCCAGAAACTCCATGTTCTTGGTTTACTACTCCTCTGTTCCTTCCAGCTCGGAGAGCTTCCAGCAAGGGAGATGGAGAGGAATGTGATAAGCAGCTTGGCTGGTTAATGAGCTCCCTGTCTAACTGAGGGATTCTTGCATGCTGGGTTCATTTGCTAGTCCCTGGTATCTCCTTCAAGTTGTCTGTCTTCTTCTGGCTCTCCAGGGGGAGCGGTTCAGAACCTGGTTTGAGTTGCACCTACTTTTCCCTTTGTGCCAAGCCGTGTTCTCTGGGGTCAGGTGCAGAACAGAAACTGCCTCTGGATGGCAGGGCTGGAGAGCTACGTAAGCCTGAGATTTGGCTGGGAAAAAAAGAACTTAAAAAACACCCAGTCCCTCACATTCCCAGTGACAACTGCAGAGTCACTGCAGAGAAAGTAACGGGAGATTTTTCTCTCCCTAATTTATGTCTCTGCTGCATATGGCTTCTACGGAGTCGCTGATGTTACAGACAGATGGGTTGGCATTTTACTAGACAGAACACATGGGCTAGATGTTGTTAATGCTTGTTAGCTCCTCACTCTGCAGCTTGACCAGTCCAACACGGTCACCTCGCAGATGGCTGGTGCTGGAGCGGTCCAGCCCTGCCGCACGTGCTGTGACAGCCGCTGGGATAACCCGCGTTTGGCTGCTCTTTCCAAAGGGATTTGTTGGAGGTCATAGATGGCCATGGCTGAGGGATCAGCACAGCTTCCCTGTGTATCAAGGAGAGACATTGATTTGGAAAGATCCTGAGATTTTATAGAGATATTGGCTTTAAAGGCTTAATGTCATAGTTTGGGTTTTTATGTGGAATGGGGTTGGAAAAATTCTGAGAGCCCTGTGCCTTGTTCCCATTCTGCTCCTTCATGCTTGATGTTTATAAGCATATTTGGCTGGTGAATACTATTTAGCAGATCTGAGTCTGTTAAAAACTTATAATTTATGACCTCAAGCTCTGACTACAGCCGGCTGCCAGTATTAGTTTAGAGTGACATCCCATGTGATTTTCCATTCTCTGTGATGTGAGTAGTCTGCTGCGATTTACTCTCACCAGCCATGTGTTCAGTGGAACCATTTTTAGGTATCACCTCAGCAAATCTCCACAGGGTGATGACTCTCCTCAGTGGCTGGTTTGGAGATCCCATCAGAATCTGTGGAAGCAAAAGCAGATGCTATGGGTGAATCATTTACGTTGCCATCTTTCCTCTTTGACAATGTTCAATTTGCAGCATAATAGTGGGAGCCTGAATGAATCCTACAGATGAGAAAGGGAATTTTAGTTTCAGCACTTGTTCTCTAAAAACTCTCAAAGCACTTTTGGAAAATGCATGGGTATTAATCCACACTGAGCAGTAGTTCTTCAAACCTATGATTTAAATTGGATATATTTGTCTCTGTCTGTCGCAAACTGTTCAGTAACATTAATGCACCCTGATAATAGCTGTCACATTTTACCCCGGGGGTTGTTCCTCAGTGATAGGTGAAATCACAGCAGTTCAAAGACCTGTCTTCCAGGATGAAAAGCTCTATAGGAATATTCAGATATAAAATAGTAATAGTATGAATCAAAAAATATGCTTCCCTTATTTTAAAGCCTTTGATCTTATTTTTATGGCATCGCATTTGACAGTCTAAAGGGCATTAACCTGTAGGAGAAACCTTTTGAAAGCAGATGCTGACTCGCCCTCTGCTGCACGGAGCACTGTCCCCCAGGATTAGCACCAGCAGGTTTCCCCCATGGAGAGGGGGTGCAGCCTTCAGCACATCCCTGCTCTTCTTTATGTTTCATTTTTGACGTGAGGTGCAGGAGAGCTCACCTAGATCACAACAGGGAGCTGTGGGCAGAAGCTGGTGCAGCACACCCCGCTCTGTGTTCCTCTGCTGCTGAGCTGCTGCAGCATCCAGGACCCATCCCTGCTGCCACTCGTGTACACAGCGCCTGGGCCGTGTTTCTGATTAAGATGGAAGCATACGAGCTGACCTCTTGTTCCAAAGACGTTCTGGGGTTGTGGTTCATCTCGGTGTTGAATAATAAGAAAGAGAAAGGAAATGTTTGCTATAAATCTCAGTGCACACAGGGCTGTTTCTCACTTACCCCATCCCAGCATTCAATTTTCTTCTTGGCATTGCCAGGCATTTGCTTTTCTTTGCTCAGCAGCTAAAAGCAGCTTTTTCATTACATTTCCTGGAAGGCCCTTTACAGGCATCCATCCCTGTCTGCCTCATAAATTCACTTTATATACCAAGCTAGTGACACAGAGGTCAGAGGTCTTGGCAAGAAACAGTTATTATAAAGAAGTGCTCTTCTTCTTTGGGTTACAATGAGGATATTAAGGAGGGGGAAATTCTGCTGCAGACAAGGAATGGTCATTTCTGAAAGGGAGGTGGCTTGATTGATTATGTATTGCACATCCTGTGGGAGCCACCATGGGCAGGTGTCCTGTCAGGACAGCTGGAACCTGCCAGCTACCATGAAAAAAAGAAGGAAACCAGTAAACAGTTTGCTAAATAACCTCATAAATATTTCCAGCCATAAGCACATCTTGTGGTTCAATTTTGTGTTGGGGTTTTTTTCTTTCCTTAATATTTCCCTAATTTTAAATGAACGGCCTGTAATTAAAGTGATTTACAGGCTACCTGGGGACCTGGTATTTGAGCGGTGCATGATGCTTAGGAGAGATTGATTGGTGAGGCATAACTCAATTGGGGTATTTTGATAATGATATCATCACCCAAGAGAGCCAAGTTCGAGCAATTAAATCTCAAAACCTCGTGTTTGGGTTGTTATAACTTCAGCAGGCAGTTTCTACATGTGCACACACACACACGTATTTTCCCTGTCTTTTTTCTGGGCACTCCGTTTTTTTGGCTGGCTCTGTGTGTGCTGCCCTTTGTCTGTCTGTCTGTCTGTCAGTGTGGGATGATCAGAAGTGTTGATTTAGAAGCTGTGCAGACCCAGAGAGAGGGTGCCAGCCCAGTCAGCATCACTGCTTCCCCCCCAACATCTGCACGTGGACAAGGCGGCCTTTGACATTTAGAAAAATCTCAGCATCTGAAGCAAGAGGCAGAAACAAAAGGATTTTCTCGTTTAAAGGTCAGAGCCAGCAGCTTCTTAAAAGAAATTTTCAGAGAGGTTTGTTGGACTGTGGCAGGGTTTGTGGGTATTTGGGGGTGCTGAGGGAGGCCGTGGGTGCCGTGGGGAAGGTGTCAAGGAGTTGAGGGGGTTTTGGGACCGAGGCTCTGAGGCGCACACAGCGATAGCGCTGTGGAGGCTTTGGAGGGTGATGGGGTGGAACAGCCAACCCTGAGGGTTTCTGCTGACACGTGGAGGCTTGGGGAAGAGGGAGTGACTGCCCCACGTGAAGAGGAGGTCTGAGGGACTCGTGACGAAGGCAATCTGCCGAAGGGATCGATCCGGTGGGGAAATGGGCATAACCCTCATCAGAGCAGATGGCACAGCGTGCTTCAAGGTAGGGCGGGGAACACCACAAGGAGAAGGGAAAGGCCAGTGAGAACTGGGGCACAGAGGTCACAGCATGGCCCAGAGTGCTGGAGCAGCCTGTGGACCTGCACAGAGCACGCAGAAGCTCAGTGTGGTGTGTTGGGTGTGAAGCCGTGGTGCCCCTTCCCTCAGCTCACCCTGGGCTGGTCGCTGTGTGTGCTCAGAGCCGCTGTCCGTGGGGACACGGCACAAACAGTGATTTATAGAAGGAGCAGAGCAGATGAGATGGGGCCTTCGAAATACATTCAGTGGGTAAATGTCACCAGGCAATGATTCACTTGCTCCTTCTGACCCCTAATACATCTTAGCTTTGGACAGCACCGTTTACCATAGAGCGCGGCCAAACGGCATCTGCAAAGCAAAGGTTTGTCACCACGCCAAGGGGTGGCTCTGGCAGCCCTGCCAAAGCCCTGGACTTCATCCTTCCGCACACTGTGGAGGTGTTTGAACCTCCTTTGTTCCCAAGCTGAGACACAACTGTCTTGCCTGCTGTGCCTGGCACAAAGCTCCGCCATCCCTGTTGTCAGCTTGCCAAAACCCATTCAGGAACTCCACCTGCGGCACTGGAGGTGTGTGTTTGAAGCTGCAGGAACACATGTCCCGCATGGATTGCATCCCCAAAGGCAGTTGTGCTTTCTCGGTGTGGAAATCAGAGGCAGAAAATCCTCGCTTCACGTTGAAATCTCAAAGTGTATTGAATGCTGAAGCCCTCTTCTCCCTGTTGCTGCATTTCTACTCCATACTTTCCCATGATACCACATCCCCATGTCAGCTCTCTCCCTGGGGAATGCAGCCACCCTCTTTCCAGACTGCTTCCAGTGTCTGAAGGTCTGCATGACCTTGGGTCTTAAGCTCAACCTGCATTTTTCAAGAAGCATCCTTGGTGTGATTAAAGTCACGCTGCATGCCAGCTTATAGCCGATGGCACTTTTGGGCCCCTTGTTTCTAACTACCAAAATATGTCAGAGAGAAGAGGAAATGGGTGTAGAAGAAACAAACCTGAGCGTATCTAGTTGAAAGTGCACTTCTGAACCATCTGGTAGCTTGTAAGTGACTAAAGGAGACACTGTCACTATTTTCACAAAGCTCCCCCTCAGCTGCTGGGAGAAGCAGAGAAGGAATTGCTGGGTCGTGGCTTCCAGGGAAGGCTTGTGTGCAACAGCAGCACGGCTGCAAAGAGCCATCTCAGCAGGAGCAGTGCAGACAGAAGTCCTGTCCATGTTACACTGACATGGCAGGAGTTGAGAGAGCCTGTTACAATCCATATGTTGCAGTTTCACCAGCCTGGTTCATCCAGCTGCAGGTCCATCCCCCAACAGGGACATTCGGGAATGCCTGTTGTTCCTCCACATCATCTGCAGTGTCTGCTCCTTGCTGAGACGGTCCCTGTTGGAGAGAAGAACCCTCTTTTCTACTGCGTTGGCGGTTATTTGAGAGATTTTTACATGTATATCTAAACTATAAGGCCTTGAATAATTTACCAGTTTCGAGGGTTAAGAGGAAGATTTATGATGTTTCCTTCTGGCAGGCGGCTGCTGATCTTGATTCCTCTGAAGAAACAGTTGTGCTAACAGCTCCTTTCTCAGAGCAGCTACTCCAAGTTTATGTTGTTCTGTGCTAAACAGACCAGTGTTGTTGTGGTTTCCCATTCAGAGAGATCTGCCCACTGATCTGGTTGCTGGGGGGTAGCACAGCCTGTGAGGAAACAAACTGGGTGTCACCCTTCAAACTTACACCCAGAGTCACATCCCACCCACCCCAGCAGAGCTGGTGTGCAGTAATGCTGGACAAAGAGTGATTTCCTTTGCTTTTCTAGAAAAGGTCCCCACAGCCCTTGAACCAGACTGAACTGGCAACGGAGCTTAGCGAAAGCTGAAGTCTTTCCTTTTGCAAGTATTTGAGATCTGAATAAAACATAACAGAGACCTGAATCTCGGTAGTTTAGTGAGCCAGGCAGACTTTTCCCATGAATTAGAAGAAACCAATACAGGGCTATGTACAGAGTACCTGAGAGACGGTATTCTCACAGTGCTCAGCTTCAGCATCCCAGGCTGCTCTGTGCTCAGGGAAACTGAGGGTGAGGAGGGAATATTTACATCTCCAGTGAAGCACTGCACTTGTCTGGCTCAGCACGGAGGGAAAAGGGGGAGTGAAGTGTGATGGTGGTCCCCAAAGTGTCCTCTTGCATTGACTCCTCTATGCACTGACTCTGGGGATGCTCACTGGCCCAGCTTTTCCTTTGATCCCGTGTTTTCAGTTTAACTCTAAATGTTGATGCTTTTTCTTTCACCCTTCTCTTTAAAACAACAGCACACAACAGCCACGATGTCAGTAGTGTTGGACACAGAGCAGTCAGGGCCCAGTTTGAACATGCTCTGGTCTCTCTCACCCCATTCCCACTCATGGACTGTGCCCACAGATCAGTTTATGCTCCTCTCAGCTTTGCATTTTATTCCTAGATAGGCTGAGGTGGCTTTTGGCTTCATCTAAGCTTAGAATTTCAGGGAAGACATCAACAGAGTGAATGGTGATTGTGTTACACGAAGTATGCTGTGAATAGTTGATTTGTGCAGGCATCTGCATGTTCTTGTCAGCAGGAGTCGTGTCCAGGAGTTTGCCTTTGAGGGTTGAGACTTTTTTTTTTTTAAACTAAAAAAAAAAAAAAAAAAAAAAGATTAAAAATGGGTGAAGGATATCCTAGCTATGAAGGGTGAAGAGGAGGACTCGAGTGCCCTTGAACCACGGGAGATTTCATCTTTCTTATTTTCATAAATCCAGTTTTTAGAGCTGGAGTCACAGGCATGCTCTGCATTGATCCAGAACGGCGTGAAACACCAGACCCTGCAGCCTTCCCTCAGCAGAGCATCCCCACCATGTCCTCCCCCTCGGTGTTCCTGCACACCCCTGTGCATCCCCCTGCCTTGCTCTGGTCCCCTGCTCGCTCCTGTTCCTGCTCCAGGCTCTTCCCTCTCTGCCAGCGAGTGCACCAGGCAGGGTGCAGGCAGCCTTTTGAAAAGAAATCCTGTGAATTAATGGGAACATATTGCTATTATTTCATATAATCACTTTATTTGTAAAGCACAGGCTGCAGAGGTACTCCCGCTGTTGAACCCAAAGCAGCAAATCTATCTGTATATCCTAGTCTATACTGCATTATGAACAGATGGGTGAAGAAAAAAGCAATAAAAACAAATAATAAGAAAAGTAACAATGATAGCAATTTTAAAACACTCCTAGGGAAAAAAAAAAAGTTTCTCCATTTTTTAAAAGCAGTGTGAGATTGAATGAGCTGCACTGCAAGTGCATCCGTCCTCTAAGTTCACATGTAAACATCGCCTGGCAGAGGAAGAATTGCTTTTTTTCCAAGTGGCTGCCTTCTCGCCTTGTGCCTGTTACAGAAGCGATCATAAGAAACCTGGGTGAGATATCTGGGGTTTGGAAGCATTTGGGGGTTTTCTTTGATTTTTTGGCTTTCCTGGGGAGACAGTGGCCATGGGGGTGAGGGGGAGGATGGTGCCTCCCTTGACAGCTGAGAAAACTCAATGGAAAATAGCAATCATCTCAGAAGCACATATTTGTCTACATAACTTTCTCTGAACATTATTCTTCTGCCTCTGCTGCAGGAGAAAACTTTGGTTATGAAGAATAGTAGAGAGAAACTACCATTAATCTCATTTAAAAAGAGAAGATATTCAAATGTAGCTCTCACCCATGACACCAGTGAGCTCAAAGCAGAGGAAATGTAAAACATTTATGTTGCTGTGTTTCTGAGGTCATAAAACACAAGCAAATGGTCTGGCACTGGATGCTAAATTTCTTAAGGAATTTACTTTAATTAATTAAACTAGTAAACCAATTAATGGATTTGCTTGTAAATTCTTAGGAAATTAATTCTGTGCCCAAAGAGTGTTTTAAATCTGCGAGGGAGGCTGTGTATTTCATACAGAGCTTGAATTCCCATTTCAGATGAATCCAACTCAGCGCTGAGAGAGCTGGAGACACAAGCGATGCATTCATAATACTCGGACCTTCCTCCAAAGCTGGCACTTCCCATCAGCTGAATGCAGGGAGGATTTGCAAAATAAAACCTGTGCTGCTCCCACAGCACCCCGTACTTGCTGCTCTGCTCCAGCCTCACGTGGCACCTCTGGCCTTACGTCAGCTAGGGATTTACGTCCTTCCCCATGCCTCCAACTGGCTCCTTCATCTGCCATCCCTTCCCTCTTTGATCTGCCCCAGTGCTACCTCAGGTGCAGAGGAGGCGTCAGGTAGCTCCAGCACGCAGCAGATCAAAGTGCAGGATTGCTGAAAAACAACCCAGCCAAAATGAAGATTTAAACAAAAGCTAATTCACTTTTCCACGTGGAAGCCTTGTTTCGATGCCCTGCCTGGCTCAAGGAATGATGGGGTGTCCTCAGTACCTTGCACTCCTCACAATCCAAAGTGACCCAGACATGGAAAGTTCATAATCAGATGTGTCCAGGCTCCTGAGAACATGAAATCAGAAGGAAGCAGGTTCTCTGGGGGCCTCAGTAGGGAAAGCCATGTTTGCCCCTCACACGGCAATCCTCCCCTTTGGATCTTGGCATCCTCTGATTGAGGAGGGGGCTGCTGGCCGTGCCTGGCACCACCCGTGCTGTCCCACCTGGGCTCCGACAGGAAGCAGAGCTGCAAAGCAATTAGGAATGGGAGTATTTTGAAGAGGAAAATGGCAGGGGAAAAAAATTAGCATTTGCACTGTGATGTTTTTGCTGTTTATTAATAAACAAGCTGCTTTCGTGCCTCCGGGGGCAGGAGAGGCTTCAAGCATCCGTTATTTCTCTTGCATTTAGCCTTTTTTTTTTTTCTTGTTTTATATGTTACAGGAGATTTGTAATGTCTTCTCACATGTTGAGATTTTCCTTATTTTCTTGAGAGCATCTCTGGAATAATTCCTCTGGAGGTTTGGGCTGCACGCCGCCAGGCTGATTTAAACACTTTAGGGATGCAGGGTGGATCAGTACTCATTGGGAAGGAGTCATGTTAATTAGGAACAGGTCTGCTTCCTCCTACAGAAGCGGCATGACTTCAGGGATAAGCGTTTTCACGGAGAGGAAACCCTTGTGCAGAGCTCCTGCACAAGGTGTTGGTGGTGTTGGTGACAGTGGGTTGGTGACAATGACCCTGCCGTGGGCACCCCTGTTCCAGCAGCACAGGTTCCTTCCAGCATGGTCAAACCCTTCGTCTCCCCATCACCACATCTGTCACCAGGGAAGGTGACACAGGGGTCCTGCATGGAATACAGGATTCAGGAACACCGTGTGCCAAACAGATGGCACATCCTTGGTGACAGACAGATCCATGCCAAAGGAGGCTTCAGGGTGACACTGCTCCTGTGGCACAGGAGGTGAATTCAAACCCTGTGGTTATTAATGGGCTTGTTCTTTTTTTTCCCATTAGGCCTCCAGCTCCTCCGGGGGAAAAATGCAGCTTCTGGAGACGGAGTTCTCACGAACCATCCGGGAGCTCATCGAACTGCACCTGCTGCGCCAGGACAGCATCCCAGCCTTCCTCAGTGCCCTCACCCTCGACCTCTTCAGCCGCCAGACCATTGCTTAGTGTCCCCCTGCCAGCTGCCAGCCGGGGTTTGGCCCTCCTGGGCAGGACACTTGAGGTAGAGAGGAAAAATTCTGGTGTCCACCACCCTTAATTTGTGGTATTGGGTTGCTTCTGTTTTGCAGGGAACTCCTTCTTCCCCCTTCTTTCATGTTGGGTCACAAATCCCACCAGTTCCTCTGAAAAGCATAGTTTTCCTCTTGTGGGAGGGCAAGTCTTGCTCCATCCCAGGGCTCTCCTGTGCCGAGACCTAATCCCTGCCTTTGAACTGGGCCACGTGTTCATCACTACCCAGATTCACAGCATCTGTCTGGGAACATGGTGGGAACTGCTGGTTTGAGGAGCCCTAGCATCACCATTCACAGCTCTTCCCAAAAGGATCCCCCAAATCTGGGCCCTGGCAAAAAGACAAACCTGCATGAGGGTGGGGCTTCCTGCCCCATGGTTGTCCTCTTCTAATGGGAGGCAAGGGCTTGTCCCCAAGGAGAGAGACGCAGGGGAAGTCTCTTGCCCTTACAAACAGCTCGTCACTCAGCAAGGCTGAAATTATTTTTAAGATAGCAGTGACCTGAGTCTGCTATCACTCAGCAGACAAGCACAAGGGCCATTTGCTGCCCCTGTACCTGTGTTGACACCTCTGTGGCTCAGTCACTGCCGTGCTTTTGGTTCCTCACCGAGACTTCAGGGCTCTCAGTTATCTCAGGACTGTAGAAAGTGGAAGGGAGCAGTTTGGGGTGTGTTCTGTGCTGGTGGATTTAGCCTGCTGACTTCCACAACCCTGTGGGCATCTGTTTTGGGAGGTCACCCTCCTCCTCCCCACCCATGGGAGGGTGGAGCATCCCCAGAAGTCCGATATTTTGTGTTATAATGGATATAGCTCTTCTGTTAAAAGAATAAAGTGTCATTTCCCAAGCTGGGTGTATGACTCTTATTTGGGATGCACACTGTGCCTCTCTGTGCTCTCCCACGTGTAGAGGATGATCATGATTTGTCCATCAATGGTGTGATGCTGGTAGTGCTTTGTGAAGGGAAGACATCATCATCTCTGTTTTTCCAGGCAAGTCTCATTCACAGAATTATAGACTCATCAATGGTTTGGGTTAGAAGGGACCTTAAAGATCATCTCGTTCCCACCCTTAAACCAAATCAGTTTGTTATAAACTTCTGTGTACATTGATTTCCTCCTGATTTCAGCAGGAACACACTCCCTAAGCTTGGAGAGGAGGTAGCAGTGATCAGGCTAGAAAGTTAACTGAGATACTTCCAGTGACTGCAGGGTTTGCCAGGCTTGCTGGAGTCACTTGGAGACCTGTTCAGGTGTCCAGGCATGGAAAACATCTGCTGTAGACCCCTGGATCAGAGGTGGAGGGACAAGCATGAGCTCTGGGGAGGCTGCAGCCCCCATCTCCCCAACCCTGCTCTCTGCAGGGAAGCGCAACGGCAAAAGTTTGTCATTTTCTCTTCTGCTTGAAGAAGTCCTGGTGGAAGATGAATTGCTGGGCATGCTGTGCCAGGGGAAGGCTGCCTGATTCATATGCACGGCGTGGCACGGAGAGTCGCCTTCCCCAGTCATGGGGAAAATGAATCATGACGTCAGCCGCATTCAGCTCTGCCGCCAACACAATAGCAGATCCTGGCTGCCGCGGAAAATTTTTCTCCTGGCTCCTTGCAGGAGAAATGAAGTAATTAATAAGTTTACAATAAACCCTCTATCTTAGCAAAACACAGGTGAGGCGAGAAGCGATGCTGGAGAGCGACAAGGGAAAACACGTTCTGCCCGTTGGAAAGTTGCCTCCCAAGAGTGAAAGGATAATAAGTTGGGAGAGAACACACAGCAGGCTTCCGAGACGCCTCCGGTGGGGAGGAGACATGAGTTACTGCTCTGCTCCCTGTTCTCCCAGCAAGACTGATTTGTTCAACTAAGTTTAATGTGGCAGCACGGCTGGGAGGGGTGTGCGGTGAGGATGGGTGCTTGGCTGGATGTGCTGGCGTGGGGCAGCACCTGTCCATGGCTTGGGAAGCTGCTGGGTGACGGTCCTGCTTTGGCCAGCAGCATCCCTGCCCTGCTCATGGCATTGTGCTGCTGCACAGTGAGCTCACAGGGCACTGCGTGAAACTGGGACTCCTGGGAAGCTTGACTTCTCTAAGGCTCACACGTGGAAGCCTGGGAGCTGTTCATGTGGAGGCGTGACCGTTGCAAAGCCACTTGGGCCACCTGTGGGACACAGAGAAGAGGAGCTGAGACTCCACAGTTTCTGGTTCCTGCACTGAATTCAGGATGAAGCCCCAGACCTATGGCTGTACCTGACACCACGGCAGCTCCCATCTCTGCCGCTGTCATTGTCCCGCTTGTCTGAGCCATGAGGGAGCTGCAAGGAGTAACTGACACTGAATTTCACAGTGATTGCTCCTTCCTTTATGAGCTACATGGGCTCGGCAGCCCATCAGAGGTGCTGCCACCGTGTTCACCACCCCCTGCATCCCCCCGCCGTGGGTGCAGCCCCCCAGGGCAGTGGAAACAGAGATCCCAGTTGTCACCACCCCAGGTGGTGAGGGCAACAAGTCCCATCTGGGTTTGGCTCATCACTTGCAAAGCTCCAGCCCAGTTTTTGGAAAATCCTTTCAGAAAATCTTGGGAGATGGGTAATAAATTCACAGTTGGTTGGAGGGGAGAGGCGGGAGCGCTCACGAGCGTGTGTGTGCTCGCTGGGTTTCCATGCACACTCTCTGGGTTTATGTGCTGTAGGCTGTAAAATATGATTTATTGGTGCATGGCTGCAGGAGTGTGCATGTGTGAGAGGAAGAACCATCTTGTTTGCACTGTTGCCTGAAGCTTCCCTTCACAAACTGCTCCTGAGTCTTCTCCTCTACAAATCAGCGCTATCCATCTGTGTGCAGACACAAACACCAACCGGGCATGGAGCTGCTGTGGGCTGCCATACTGTGCCTGAAAGCAGCAGAGCTCTGGGCTAAGACAGGTCTTGCCAGGTTCGTGCCTCTCCTTAGGGCACATCTCTGAACCTGGAGCCTTTTGCTCCTGCTTTGTGTCCCCTGGCTCTTGGTGTCGTCACATGTGGTTTGCATTGTCCTGGAAGTGTGTGATGAAGGAACCAGGGAAACCCTTTCGGGATGAGCCTTGAGAAGTTCAGAGTTTGTAGGTGTTGGCTTTGGATCTTCTCCATGTAACACTATAGGAGGAAGGGAAGGAGAAGGGGGAAGAGCATGGAGCCATGATGGAGGTGGGTACCTAGAGGGTGAAGGGCAGGAGAAGAGCAGGGGATGGATGGAAGAAACAGGGCGCTGGATGGAAGGAGAAGCCCCCATTCCTGAACAGCTGCAGTGCCAGCCTTGCTGTCGGTTCTCCATTGCTCTCCTCCCCTCGCTCCACAGAAACACTGAGCAGCACCTGCTCTTTTCATTTCCCAGCCCAGCAGTGGGCTCAGAGGCAGCTGAGAGTGCTGTGAGTCGGGCTGATGGGCAGACGTGTCAAAATAAACCCCAGGGGGTGACAGGCAAGAGCCGTCCTCGGACATCACCGAGGTGATGCCAGAGCACGGCGGGCTGTGCTGCTCGGGGTGGGAGAGGGCACAGCCAGGGCAGGATTGGTTCTGTTGGAGCTTTCAGCTGTTCAGAGACGTTGGGAAAACAATGCTGGTGTCTGATGCCAGGTGACTGTAGCTAACGACAGGAGCTGGGGACGACGGAACAGGCTCTCTGTGCTGGTGTGAATCACATTCCCACTGCCTGCTGTGACAGCAGATTCGGATTTAATAGCAGCGTTGCTAAAACTTGCATGATATTTAAAAGCTACAAAACGCACCCACTCTGATCAGGGGAGGGATATTAAATAAATAAATAAATAAAAAAAATCAGCAAAGCTTTCTCACGAAGTCTTTTTTAAATATTAAAATCCCATCCTTCCCAACAGGAAAGCTTTTTTCAGACTAAGAGGAAAGACTGAACGGCATCTGATGATATCGCATTGACACAAGTGTCTAGAAAAATAGGGTAGGAATGTATGATCTGTTCTGAAAAAGGAACCGTAGCTAATAGGAAATATGCTGATGCTACTTTTAATTTCATGACTCAGGTTTGCTGCAAAATTGATGGAAATCTGTGTTGGAGCTTGGTTACATTAAAAGACTTCTCGGCTGCTTGGGGCTTTTCCAGTTCTTGTTTCTCTTTTGGGGGATTATTATTGTAAAATCTTTTGGTACTCTGGGGGTTTGCAGATGTTACTTGAAAGGACAGGAGAACAGACTTTTATCCAAAGAAAAGAGGAGATTTTTGCTTCAGAAAGATCACTGGCCAAAGCCTTCACCTCGGGACTGCTGCAGAGCCCAGCCCTGGCCAGGCCAACCCAACGGCTCCTCCTGTTCCTTCCACCCACGGTGTCTGCGTCTCCAGCCTTCCTTCTGTGCGTGTTTTCCCTCAGAGCAAGTACAGGGAATAAAACAGAAGGGGAAAAAAAAAAGCTTTAAAGAAAATGCTGCCATGTAAGTTAAGGAGCACAAAGGCAGCTTCTTGCTGCTGGAGGCCTTGGAAGCAGCCAATGTCTTTGGTCGCCACCCAAACCACATTCCTCCACCAAAGTACATTCCCTCAGGTTGTGTCAGTTTTCTTCTGCTTCTCCAACATGGGATCAAGCCTCTACCAACCCCTTCATCTTCCCTGTGCTGTTTCCTGGCCCAGCCTTCAGTGCTGATGAGTTTATTAGTGTTGCTAATTTTACCTGATGCTGCTTCCTTCTCTTCATGGCAGGTTATGGTTTTTTGAGCTCTCCAGCTGATTGATTGAGCTCTCTTTAATATTCCCTGTTTCACTTTGAATTCTCTTTGTTGACTGTTGCTTGTTGTGGTTTTGTTTTGTTTTTTTTTTTCCTTAATCCTCCCACTGCCTCTTTTTCCTTCCTGGTCCTTCTAATGCTTCTTCAGCCTGGAGCAAAGCCAGACACCATCAGGAGGTCATTGAAACACAGACGGCTGTAGGATTTAAATAAGGACTGGATAATTTTATGACCATTAACAAGGCTCACTGCTATGCAAGCTAAAGTAATAAGGGCAATCATATCTCATGGTTCGGGGAGCAAGTTGATTGCCTGCAGGGACTGAGAAGGTAATTCTGCATCCCTGACTCCCCCCAAAATATGATACAGTTGACGAGATGCACCAGGCAGGTGAAAGGGCAGGAGAAGATGCCAGGCACGGGGCTTGGCTGGAGGGTGAGAGCATTTCCCTCATCATCTCTGTCGTCACACTCTGTCGATATGGTCAGAAACTTCTGATATCAGCATGGTGGGAAATGTTCTCCAGGCAGATGAAAGGCTCTGAAGTTTGGCAGATGAGCCTTTCCTCTTTCCAGGAGCATCTGCTGGGTGACATTTGTGCTGTGCGATGGCAGATGCTTCACTCTGCTGGTTCATCTGCCAAGCTGCCCCATAACCACTGCCAAGGAGCGGCCTTCCTAGAAAGAAACAGACTGTGGGTGTCCCTTGGCTCCTTCATTTTGGAGGTGCCTCCCACTCCCACTGACACTGCACAGCCTAGTACACAATGGAGTGATGGCAAATCACACTGTCCCTCCTTCACCCCTTCTCCCCAGCACGGCTCTCCCGGCTCCTCCATGTGCCTGTGCCTCTCCTCAGCTCCTTTTGGGAGTCACGCTCCAGCCCCTGGGCGCGTACGTGATCGGCTCCTGCTCCGATGCCGCTGTTCCGAGGCAGAGCCGCCCATGAGTGGCATGCTCTGAAGTGACAGCTCCTCTTGCCGTGAGTCCTGGCAGGGGAAGGAACAGCCCTGGAGAGGAGGCGATGGTGAGGAATGAACCAAATCCACAGGGAGGTGCGCTGAGATGAGAAGGAGCAAGAAAAGCTCCCCAGACAGCACGAATCCGTTGGGTGGGTCCATCTCACCGGTGTTGGATGTCTTTGGGTAAGTCTGTAGGTAATGCCAACATTCCAGTTCAGTGTTGGAGTGTCCTGCCCCAGCATCCTGGGCACTGAGCCCTGGCCTCCTGTGGGCAGAGCATCACCTGTATCACGTGTGCCACCCCAGCCATGGCGCTCCTCACCTGAGCCCACCAGGCCGTGCTGCCATTCCGAGGTGAGAATTGCAGCTCTGGTAAGGCACAAATTAACTTTGCAAACTCACTGGAAATCACCAAGTGCAGAACAGGTGTTGGGCATCCTAAGGACTGATTTTAAGAGATCACTGTGGCGGTAAACCATAATTAACAGTCTGTAGCATCATTTCTTTTTCCATTACATGCAGGCAGAGCTGGGAGGCATGAGAAGGTTGGTGGGTGAGTTGGGAGCCACCAGCACTGACTGCCCTGCGCTGATGGGTGAGCACAAGTGAGGTTTGGGTGGTGCAGGCTGAGCTGGTTTGGCCGACATCTCCCAACACGTGCTGGCCACAGGCACGAGCAATAGGGGTCACATCCTGTACCTCGTTTGCCCCCCAGCACGGCTGTGGAGCAGCAGTTTGCAGATGCCTCTGCAGAGTCTTGTCATGTGTCTACCCAGATGGCTTTGCCTGTGCAAAGGGAGTTGTCAGCAAACCTCCCCTCTGCACCCCACACACAAAGTGCTTGGGGAAGGTGGAAATCCCACCTGCATGGGATGTGCAGCTCTGGCAGATAAGGTGGTTCTACAGGCTACCCTGAAATTCCAACCCCAAGAACGTTCCTGAGCTGTGCAGAGACCCCACAGCACCTACAAGACCCCTCCAGCCTGGCTGCATCTCCTCTTCCATCTGTCCTTAACAGAAGGAGGAGAATGGCTCATGGGACCGGAGCAGGTTTGTTCCCAAAGGTGAGGGAGGCTCCAGGTCCCCCAAAAGCCACAGCCTCCTCACACACACCTTGTTTCCATCACTGCTGCTTCCTGGCTTCACAGTTAACTCGGGACAGTCCCCAGGTCCTGTAACCAGTGTTAAATGTAATGAATGATCTTGTCCTCCTTGTTTGTCTCCTCTTTAGTGTAACACTGTAATTAGCTTAATTACCAACAGATTCTTTTTTTTTTTGGTAACTTAAAATGGAAATTAAATTTTGCAGCAGGTTTTACAGGCTGTTAACGGGAATCGAATAATCAAGCCTGACTCCAAGTCCTTGAAAATGAGTATTAAAAAAGGTCTGAATTTGCATATTCATGTTTTTAATAGGGTTCAGAAGGTATATTTGCAACTGATGAAAAGGATTAATTAAGCTTAATTTGCATAGGAAGAACAGTTTAACCCCTTGCATCCTAACAAGGCAGAGACTGACAATTTGAATTCAATGGTTTGATGCTGGAGAGACACACAGGCTGAGAGCAGTGCCCTGCAAAGCACCTTCCTTCCACTCCAGGAGGACAGAACTAGGGGAATCCAGGATCCCAGCATCATCCTGGTGCTGTTGGTCCTCCTGTGCCCACGGCCACCTCCAGGTTTGGTCTCCATCTCTCTACCATGGTGGTTTGTGACCTGGGTCTCCCATGGCAATGCCACCACGTCAGGCCTTGAGCTAAACATGCTGCTCGTCCTGCTGTGAGCTGGGCTGGGCAGCTCCAGCACAGATTAAAGGAATCACTTCAGTGCAGCCAGCGCTGTCCTCTGAGCTGTTCAGAGCAGGGCTGCCTCCAGCCAAGCACAGGCTGGGAGCACCATGGTTGGTAGGGGCACCAAAAACTTCATCTCCTGATCTCATTTCCAATTTCCTTTTTTCTCAGTGAGGCTGATCCAGTCTGTTCAGGAGTTAAAGGCTCCGTGGGAAGATCAGATGAGGGTGACACTCAGTGAGTCCTGTCCTGCTCCCAGCCACCAGTCTATGGCTTGTCAGCAGGAGACAGCATCCCAAAAGCCTGGGACTTGTGCAGCTGCAGAGAAAGGATAACAGAGCTGCCTGCACCCTAAATCCCAGCTGGCACCCCTGGCACAGAGAAATCAGCAGGGTTGTGCACAGCTCTGTCCGGCTGTGATCTAAGGAAAACATAAATCCTGTGTACACCCATGGTGGGGGGGTTGGAACTAGATGAGATTTGAGGTTCCTTACAACCCAAACCTTCCCATGGTTCTATATAACCCCCCCAAATCACCCACCCCTCAGCCTGGAAAGCAGAGTGGGAACGTTACGCTTCCCAGGGCCCTGCAAAGCTGAGAACAGAGCACAGCTTTGAGTCAGTGCCTGAATATTGCTAAAAAGTGGCAAAAAATAAATAAATCAGGCATTCATTTTGCTTCAGCAGGTGGTGTGCTGCGTTCCCCGTGTAACGCTTTGGTGGCGTGTGTTGCTAATTATTTTTCGGGTGGAATTTGCTGTGCACAGCGCACGGGGTTCATTAGACAGAGATGGCTTTGAAGTGGCGTTCAGAATTAATGCTGGCATATGTAAATGTTTCTTGTGCCACGGAAAAGCTGGCTATAAATGATGCATGAGGTCCAGCGAGAGAGATGCTTGCTTTGTTTACACACACCCACTGGGCTTCGTTATGCCAGGAGCAGGCAGAGCAGGATCGGCAGAGCCTGCACAGACCGTGTCGCTGCTGCCCGGCTCTACGTGAGCGTTTAGCAGAAGTTAACAAGGCATCCTCAGCACACCACATCCCAAATTTCCTCCCATCTGAAAGGTGTTTAAGCCACCCATCAAGGCTGCTGCTGTCTCTGTGCTCGGTGCTTTGCCCGGTTTCCCCAGATGATGAGGAGGACACATCCTGCACTGTAAATTATCGAGGTCCTGACCTGGATGCCCCGCTCACGCAAAACCTGGAGTCCCTGCTCACCTCCTCCTGCTCTCACCTGGCTCATCCTCTCAGCACAGGGTCCACAGGGCCGTGCTCACAGCAGAGTTGGGCAACGTTTCATTTAAGAAGAAGAAAACCTGAAGAAACGGAAGGAAAGCACAAAGCCCACGAGCTGAGAGAGCAGGAGGCAGTGCCTGGGGCGAAAAGCCAAGGAAATGTAAGATCCCTCAACCCCTGTCTCCACCAAAGGCTTTTGATGATGGCCCTTCTGCTGCTGGACATGTCCCAGAAAAGCCAAGTCCAGCCCTATGCCCTGGGGGGTGTATTTTACCCCAAGAAATGCTTTCAGAGATGAATTCTTGTGCATCTCTTCTGTAAAGCAGCAGGAGCCCTCTTGGATCACCCAACAGTGAAGCACAGAGATAACTCCCCAACACCTTCGAGGCATTTTGCTGGGGTTGGGCAGGTCATGGGTGAGCCCTTGCCTTCTCCTGGCTGCTATCCTGGCAGCTCGGGCAGAGAGACCTTGCACAGTCCGATGGGACCCTGTGGAGACATCCCTCTGGCATGGGACTGAGACACCCGGAGCAGGGTCTTTGGGAGACCCGTGCCCCAGCAGAGCAGGGTCTGGACCACCACTGCACCAAAAACAGGGCACTTGTACAGGGGCAGCTGAGCGTCTGCCCAGCTCGCTTTCTCTGCGGTGAGGCCGGTGTTTTAGTGGGTGTCTAAGCTGGTAAGGCCAGAAACCATCACAAAGTGGGTGG
The DNA here is from genome assembly GCA_013397935.1 of Dasyornis broadbenti. Classification (NCBI taxonomy): domain Eukaryota; kingdom Metazoa; phylum Chordata; class Aves; order Passeriformes; family Dasyornithidae; genus Dasyornis; species Dasyornis broadbenti. Next base: position 1,553,971 of record VZRN01000800.1, read on the forward strand.
CAAAATCAGCGGCTGAGTTGTTTTGAGTGAGTGACGGTACCTGGGGCACAATGTGGAGCCTTTGGCAGTACCTGGTACGTGATGAGTTTGTTGTTCATCTACACTGGGACTGAGCATGCGTCGGGCTGAATGGCTCCATCCTGACAAGAGCTTTCTCTTCTCGGCTGCTTCCCTTTACGCCTGACCAGGAGCAGCCTCCAGACCCTTGGCCACCTCCAGACAGCTGGGGCCGTATGTGTAGGGCAGCTGCTTGGGCACTTCTCTGCTCCTCCAGTGCTGCTGCCAAGAAAAGAGGCTGGAAACCACCGAGGTGCATTTGTGTCATGTTTTCTCTGCAGAGTTTATGAGATTGCTTGCTCATCAAACACAAAAGGAACTGTTTGCTTTCTAAGTAAAACAAATATAAAATACTTTCCTCTTTATTGCTGTCCAAAAGGCTGCCTCGTTCCCTCAGCCTCTGCGCTTGCCAAGGCCACCAGGCTGCCCAGGTAGGGTCTCTCTGAGCCCAAATCACCCAGCCCATCTACCCATGGACAAGAGCCCTGCAGACTCCACATCCCCGCTCGTGTGGACATCAGAACAGGGGCAGTTCCTGGGCAGGGGAACAAAGTGTTGGAACTGCTGGAAACCTGGCCCCCCATCCATGGCATGCTGCCCAGCCAGCCCTCCAGACAAGCTCCCTGTCACAGGTCTGGTCTGGACAAACTGGAGGAAGGAAGGAGCCGAGCACAAAGCTGTGACCAAGTGCTGAGAGGATTTTGTATTTTCCTACTTCCAACTGTTTATTTACCAATGTGCTGGAGAGCAGCGATCACTTCCTCATGCCTTATTGAGAAGCTCAGCTGTGAAATAACTAAATGAACCATCCCTTTTTATTAGCCTTTGGACTGAGCAGAAGAGCAATCAGCTAATGGCTGACCAGTTTTTGAAGATGTTAAGCACATTACAAGTGCTAAGTATTATTATTTTCCCTGCAATGCTTTATTTTTCCCTCTGAATACTCAGTTTAAATAACCCTTTCAATTACATTATCCGGTTTCATGCATTCTGCTCAGATTAAACGCGGTGCCACTTACAATTCACCCACCTCAGTGGCTTCCAGGTCTCTGCAAATCTCATCCTAACCTTTGCCTCTCAAGCCTGGGCAGAAAGAGCCTTTGTTCTGGGTCCAGCATCTGCCCCAGCTCTGCTTTGGCTTCTTAAACTCAAATGCATCCACATCACTTTCTGTCGAGCATTTCAACCTCCGGCTCCTTGCATGTTATTTTTCTTCCTTAATAGGGGAACATCTTGCATCCTTTCCCTTTCCTTCCAGCTAAATTGGCTCCCTGGATAAGCTGTCTCCTCCCACTTGCTGGCATCTTCTGATGTTTTGGTTTCTTCTTCTGCTTTGTGAGGGCTCTGTGCTGTGCTGCCAACCGATCTCTCTCATCAGACCTGGGAATCTCCGCCCGTGTACGTCTGTGGCTTTGCAGAAGAGTGGGACTGGCTCAGATTTCACACCAGTGGGTGAATCCATCTCCTGACAGCTTCAGAGCAGCGATGGATGGGCCAGTCCTTCACAGCCACAGGTGGGCTCTTCTGGGTGTGCCTTTCTCCAAAGCCACCCTGGGGCAGAGACTTCTCAGTCACCTCAGTCAGTATCCTGTACTGTATCCAAAAGGGTTTGACCATCTCGCGTGGTTTCTGGAGCTCCCAGCTCTGCTCTAGCACCTCTATCTCCACTTCCCCACTCCTGACAGCTGTGTTGGGACAGGTCTGGTCTTCAGGACACAAGTGTGAGATGGTGGGAGATCAGAAGCCAGCCCATCCCTCAGCTCTCACTGTCCTCCCTGCGAGCTCTGCCAGGGAAATACATTTGGAGTGGCCATGCCTGCCCTCCCCAGCCTCTACTGCCAGCTCCTGGCACGTCAGAGCCATGCCTGAATCTGTCTTTTAGGAGCTGTGATCACCCTGCAAGGCTGGAGGCAGCTGTGGAGAAGCTCAGGGCTTGTCAGCTCTCAGCACATGATGGGTTTGTCGTGTGTGGGGCTGCCACGCTTCTGCCTGGGATTTCCCAGACAGAGACATGTGTGTGCGTGTGTGTGTGCGCGCGCGCATGTGTGTGCAACCTCTGTGGTGGGTGGAAGTGTTGGTACAGCCAGAATGATCTGAGGATATAATTGAGATAAGGTTTGTTTGGAGAGGTAATGAATTGTAGCACCTGAGATGGCTGGGGAAAAAAAACCCAAAACACAAAGTTTTTGTACACACAAACTGTTCGTCAGCCTAAGCTGAGCTGGACACATCAGGGATGTTTCAGCTGGATGGTGGCAGATGGTTTGTGCCCATGGCCACTTGTCCTGGGGGTTGCTGGCTCTGCCAGCCCCTTGGAGCTATTCCCAAGGGCTGCTCTGCTCCTGCTCCTCCAATCTCACTGCAACACAAATCCCAGGTGGAGCAGGAGAGCACTTTTGGGAGAAGCAGGCTTTAAGCTCCAGCTTCAGGGAATGGGAACCTTTGTGTCTTGGCTCCGAATGTGGTGGAACAAGATTAATTAATTCAGCTGCATCACATGAAGAGTGCCAGTGTTTACTTGTGAGACCACAGAGGAGCTTTCGCAGTACCCAGAGAGGCCTCCCGCGTCTGGATGGGCTGGGAGCTCTTGATTGCAAGGCAGGAGATGCCCAAGGAGAGCTCTGCTGCAGAAAAGCAATGCTGAGACAGAGGCACAGATTTAAGAGGCCCCCAGCAGAGACGAGCTGCAGGCACCGCACACAAACCCTGAGGCATTCCATCACATCTCTGCAGAGCAGGGCAAGGGGCTTCTGCAAGGATGGAGGAGTCTGCAAGGCTGGATACTGTGGTGGGATGAGCCAGACTGGAGGGCTGCTAGGAAAGGGAGTGAGGTGGGAGGAAATGTGGATGTTGCATGTGGGGCTGACTGCTTCCTTTCACAGCTGAAACACTGAGGAATATGATAGACCCAGAGGAGAGCCCAGGAGATGAGCAAGACAATGCAGGGGACAGCACTCACATATCTTAATGGATGAGACAGACCAGGAGAGAAGAGCTCATTAGAAAAGGGCATTGCATGGTGAAGGGAGGACAGGATATAAGCCATGTGAAGGCTGATAAAAGACAGAAATGGAAATCTTTTAGTCCCAAAGAAAGCAAGGATGGAGTACATTAATGAGCTCTTTAATGGCAAGGCAAGCAAAGGTGAGCAGCAAACGGCTATTGCTAGACAGCTGAGCTGAGTGTGAAAAAACAGATGTTGGTGGGATGTGAGAAGCGATCGGCTCGTACAGGAACAACAGCACAACCGTGTGATTAACGTTCCCACTGAATTATTGAAAAGGCACACACACACAAACTTGGAGGCTTGGCCGGCTCCTCTGGTTACTCTGCATGGACAGGGAAGTTGCAGAGGGATGGAAACAGGCGTGTTCACATCCAATTTGAACCAAAGGAAAGGGCAGCAAAACTAAAGTGAAAACTGACACCCTGCTTGGCAACTCCCCACATGATGAAAATCCACATCCCTGGTGCTACTGTGTCTTCTCATCCCTTGCACAGAGGAAACTGAGTGCAGAAAACTGGTTTCACTCTGGGTCAGATGGTTTCCCTCCATTAAGTTCTGGGCTTGAGGGGGAAGGTGGGAATGAGCAAAACTCTCAAGGCAGCATTTGTATAATCTCTAGCACCCTTCTGGTGGTGCTGGTGAGCTGGCTGAGAGGGGTAAAAAGAGGCTGTGACACAGAGATGAACAAGAATTTTTCACAGATATGGAAAATTGCAGCCTAAGTAAATTCAAGTCAAGCCAAAGTCACTGCTCCAAGGCAAGGAGTTGGGTTGGTGTCTCCAGCAGCACCAGCCATGCCCACCAGCACCTTCACTGCCTTCAGTGCCTTGGGCACCGCTGGCAGCAGAGGGTTGGAGGTGAAGGAAAGGAAATGTGCTGTACACCTCCCTCTGGAGAACAATTTCATCTCAGAACACTCAACCAGAAAAATTGACTCAGGGCTCCATGGTGGAAATCCTGTGGTGAGGAAATGGGGAGAGAGGAGCTGGAGAAGCTGGGGCAAAGTCCACACCTGCCTGGCCATGGCAGTGTTGCAGCCACACTGCAAGCCCAGTTTACATGCCCTACACATTTAATGTAGGATCTGTGCTTTCCCCAAATAAATCCTTCATCCCCTAACGCCCATTCCCTCCTCTCTCCTTTGCTCTATCCCCATCCTGTGTCCATGTACATCCACGTGCACACAGCTCCAAGCTTTGGGGGGTGACACTGTCCCCACAGGGCGCTGCAGAGGAGAGGGACACCAAAGATGAGCTCAAGCCGAGGTGAGCAGGTTACAAAACGCGCAGCTGGGCGCTGCTGCACCCGGGCGGGGTGTTGTTGTTGGTCCTTCCCCTGGAGAGCACTCACAGATGCAAATAAATTCTGACTTGGGCTCCCAAATTCCTGCTCTGCTGGCTGCACTAAAAATAGCCCAACGCAGTGCGTGCTGGCTTCAATCACCCTCATCGATCCGTGCTCCTGGGTCTGGTCCAGCCACGCCGCAGCGCATCCCCCCTCTGCCTCCCTGGACCCCTCCTTGCCCAAAGGATTTGTGTGGTGAGGCCACCTCCCCCGCACTGTCCTCCACCCCTGCTGACCCCCTTCCCTGCAGACGAGGTGATTTATTGCTCCACAGCCCGTCAGGCAGCCAGGATGCAGCCTGCCTGGCCGGGGGGTGTGTTGCCACTCCCAGTTTCTGCAGAGCCACTTCCACCACCCTGAGGAGTTTGGAGCTCTCGGGCAACGGAGCTCTTGGTTCACCAAGACCCAGCCCTGATTTAAAGAAGGACTGACCTCAAAAATGGGCAGAGGGGAGCATTTGGAGGGGAGTTGGCTGACGTTGCTGGGAGTGAGGGAACACGCAGGAGCAGGAGCTGGAGCCCAGGGCTCTGCTCTGCCTCTGGCTCTCCAGTGGCCCTGGGCATCACGCAGGTGTTGATGCATGGGTTGGTCCATAAGCATCCCTGGGCTGGAAGAGAGATGGTTCCCGGGCAGCCCTGGGAAAGGTGCTAGCACGCAGGGAGCACAGACGGTCACTGGCTGGACTGGAGGCAGAGCCAACGCAGTCTGGCTGTTGTCTGGCCAGTGGTGCAGAGGAGCACCTTCCCTCCTCAAGGCCCCCCTGCATCCTCACAGACCCCTCCCATGGGATCGGGATCTGCACCTGGTTTCATGGCAAACTCAGCTGAAACCATCAAGAGGCTCAAATGCTGGGCAGGGATGGAGGCAATTCACACTTCCCAACACCCATTAGCTCTGAAGAAGAAGACAGCCCCCAGCTCCGCTCTCAAGTGCTTTGCTGCATCACGGGGGTAGCTGGGCGGGCAGTGCCTGCCACCACGGCCACCCTGTCCTGCTCCACGCTTCTCTCTGGGAGCACGGCCCTGCCCACAGGCCCTGCTTTGGAACAGGTGGACACACCCGCTGTGCACACCGGGGCAGGTGCCCTCAGGAATGCCGGGCTTAAGTGGTGCATGTCGATAAAAAGGGATGTTTCTGTCCTAATTTACAGGTTTTTAAATAATAGCCAGGCTCTAGATGTCACACAGGCTTTGTAACACGTGGCAGGGTCCTTTGCTGACTCTGGGCCAGAGTGAGGATTGAGCCATGGTTTATGTGGGCTTGGATTTACTCTCCAACAAGAAGCTGTCCCTGCTGGGGTGTTGAGGGAGGGATCAGAGGAGGGATTTTTAGTGCTACCTTGGTTTTGCCCTTGAAGACAGGTGGTTTAGACAACAGCAGTTTTGTGGATACAGAAAGGGCATCAGCAGAATGCATTTCCACATGGCCCCAGAGCTATGACTGTACTGCAGGGAACTGTGTTTTTTTTTTGTTTTTTTTTTT
>VZRN01000800.1:1559894-1659448 GCA_013397935.1 Dasyornis broadbenti
TTGTTTTTTGTTTTGTTTTTTTGCCCTGGCCTCCCCTCCTCTTCACTCCAACATGCCTTTCCTGTACCCTCTCCTTTCTGCTTGGTGGGGAGCCCTCTTCCTTTGGATGAGTTTGGTTGGGGCAGCTGGAGAAGCCTGGCTGGACAAGGTATCATTTCTCTGCGGACGCAGCTTGAGAGCTTTGGTGGTTGAACAGGAGACAAAACAAAGAACAAAAACACCCAGCAGGTCCCAGGTGATGAAATCCCCGCTCTGTCCTCAGAGGGGTCTGTAAAGCAGCTCCCTCAGAGGGACTAAGGGTGCTGTGGACAGAGCTCTCCAGGCCCTGTGCAGAGGCACCCCTGGAGCTCCATCCATGGGGTGGTGGCCCTGGGGACAGCGGGACCTCTTCCCCTTTCTTGTCTGGCTTTTTTCACAGCTCATTTTATGGCATCTCCTCCAGGGGCATGTGGACCACGGCTGCCAGGACTGCCCCTTGTTTTGGAGAGAGGGCAAGGGGCTGGAAGCTGCTCAGCAGCCCAGCCAGTGCTTCATCACCCCAGGAGCATCTGGAGGTGAGGCCCCACCAGCAATGAGGTACTGGGTGATGCCTTAGAGACACCTCAGAGATAGAGGGGCCTAGACATTTTCTGATCCTCCTTTCTTCCAGTTGCAGACAGTTTGCATGTGGGAAGTGTTTAATTTGGAAAGGACAGAGCTGCTATATCACATTCCTGTGTCAGTCTCTGTTGGTTTATGACCAGTGAAATCCTGGTGTGAAAACAGAATCAGGCTTTGATTTTATCTGCCCCTGCTGTTTTACACCACTAACGGCTTTGCATTTCGATAGCAGCTTTTATTCTAGGAGCTAAATGGGCTTCACAGACAGGCAATTAATTAATTGAGCCTCCCCAGCCAGCCCATGCCCTCAGTGCCACAAGGAGCATTTGCAGAAGAGGAAGCAGAGGCAGAGGAGAAAAATCAGTGGCCCCAGCTAAAGAGCTGAGGTGGCTGCTGCCTCTGCAGTGAGACCTCACACTCCCCTGGCTGGGCCATTGATCTGAGCTCCGTGGAAATGGTCACGATGCCATTTCCAAACTGGTGTGGGAATGGTCTCCAGGCATCAGCTGAGGAAGTTCTTTGGGTATCTATCAGTGACGGTCAGCACGGGAGCATCTGAGCCCAATTTAACTCATGAGCTGCCACCACTTTGGACAACCCCAGCCTCTTGTTAAGGAATCCTGTGACACCCTGAAACAGCATCAGGAGGCCCCACTACTGTTTCCATCATCCATCCTTGCTGACCAACTGTTATTTCTCCTGGATGGGAGCCCTGGATGGGACCTTGAGCAGCCGGATTTAACGGGTGGCATCCCTGCCCATGGCCAGGGAGCTGGAACTAAATGATGATTTTTTATTTTATAATCCTAGATGATTTTTAAGGTCCTTTCCAACCCAAACCGTTCTAGGGTTCTGTGAGGAAGCACTCTGTTTGCAAAGAAAGGCTGTTTCAGCTGAAGGGTTTGCTTTGGTCCAGGTGCTACAGCTGAGACTGGGGGAGGGCCCGGCCACAATGGCACTAAACAAGAGAGGGGTGACCCTCAATTTCCCACTCCAGGTCCTGTTCACTGCCTGGTGAGCAAGACACACCCCCTGCATGCTGTGGGCAGGATCTGGGGCACCTGGAGGAGGTGGAGGAATGTGCCTTTGCTCAGGCAGAGTGAATGCGTTCTTGGAGAAATTACCTGCCTTTTATTATGAAGTCCTGCTAATGGTTTGTTGTCTACACAAATAACCACAGGGAATGAACTCGTGCACTTCCCAGCCTGCTCTGTGTCTTCCTGGCTCAGCTCCTTTCTGAACAAACATAACCTTTTGCAAGAATACCTGTCAAAATCGCTTTGAAATATTGAAATAACAGGATGGGATATGGTTTGCTCCTGGGCCCTAGTGCTCATCCGTCAGGGCTCAGGATGTCCATCCAAAGCGACTTGTGAGCAGGATGCAAGGGAAAGAACTCCGGCAAGCAGCAGGGCCTCACAGGGCTGCGTTTGGGGAGCTTAGCACCTCGCTGTGCTGGCTCCCTGGGCTCCCACACATTCACCTGGGAGCAGAGCAGCTCTCAGAGCCTCACGAAGCCCTCACTTTGTGATGGTCATGGGGTGGGGGAGACAAAGGGGCTTGTGACTCAGCTGGAGGCGATCAGGACAAAATTGTGTCCTTTGGCCACCAGCATGGCCTGGGAGTCCCTTCATGGCTTCAACACGTCCCTTCTCAGCTCATGAGTAAGGCATGAACTGTCAGTATTTTAGAGATGGGGCAAAAAGCTGTGGAGTCCTGGGCAAGTGTTGGACAGCAATGGTTGAGGGGCACGTGGCTGCTTGGGTGGACCCATGGACACAGAGCCTTCATCTTCCTGTCCAGTCTGAGTGCCAAGGGCTGGTCAGGGCCTCCCCAGGGTGTCTCAGAATGGGCAAGCTGTAAATGCTAAGTGTCTTTCACCTCAAAAGCAAAATCACCCCTCAGTTCTGTCCTTCTCCACAGAGCAGCAAGAGGCTTTGTGCTCTAACTCACCCCCAGCTCCCCATCCTGAAGGTGAGGGGATAACTGAGGGGATAACCCACCCCTCCGTGGGTGGTCCCAGGGGCCACCACTGCCCAGACACATTTGCTTAGGGGCAGAGACCAAAACCTTTTAATGGGCAGGAGAAATCCCATTGCACAGTGGCACCTGCTCAACCAAGAGCCCTTCACTTCCCATCCCCTTGCTAGCTCCTGGTGCTGATGGTCTCCCACCTGGAATAAGGTGAGGAATTCTATGTTCTTGAGCACGTGACTTTTTTCTTCAATGTGCTTGGAAGTGATGAGAACTTGGACACAGACAATTGGTGGAAGAAATCCAAATCAAACACTTAGAAATCCAAACACTCCCCCCTCCAAAAGATATCCCATCAACCAACCAACAAAAAAGTCCTTCAAACAAAACTCCATCTCTTTCTCTAAAATCCGTGATTAAAACCTGGTACAAACAGGTGAATATAGATATATATATATATATATATTTTTAGTAGATGTAGTATTGTTTTTTTTTTTTCTCCTCTCTCTTTCTCATTATACAGCAAACATTGCAAATATAGAAATTTTCTCTGTACAATTAACGACTTCGGTTTACAATGCAATGTGTGGTAAAACCTTTTAGTGAGTGAAAATGTGAACGGGCCTTCAACCGGGTAAAAGTCTAAACTGGAAGACTCCGTTTGCAAAAACAGCCCAAAAGATGGAGCTCCTTCTGGTCTCTTTTTGGTTTTTGTTGCTGTTTTTGTCGCTGTTGATTTTTGGAAGGGAAGGAAGGAAGAACACAAACTGTTCACAAAGAATCCACAAAATCACGAAACAGGGACTCATGCAATGCAATATTGGGAAACGCCAGACCTCAGCTCTCTGCCCGCTCTTTCATTTTCATTTTATATTCAATTTTTTCTTTTTTCTTATTTTTTTTTAAAAAAAACAAAATGAAACAAAACTTTTTTTTTCCCCCACTCCACAGTTTGTTTGTTTTGCAAAGTTTGTGTTCAAATTTGGTGCATGTCTCACCAAAGTGAGGACATATTAATATCTCACTTTATATATTATATAGAATATTTATAGATTTTTTTCATTATTTGTTCTCTCTTTTATTCTTTTTTTATTGATTCTCTTTTTTTTTTTTTTTCTTTTAATTTTATTTTGTTTCAAAGACAGTCTGAATAAAAATAGCTGCTGCGGATTTCTTTTGGTCCAGTTAGTGTGTTAAGTCACGAGTTGTGTGAGGACTCAGGACTTTTGCTGGGCAGAGACGCCCTTCCAGTAGTCTAAGATGTCGTGAAGATCCTCGTCTTTGGCAAACTGGACCTTTTTGCGTAGGGCATGGCCGGCCGCCATGTACTCCTCCTCGTCTTTGTGCCGCTTGCGGTTGAGTTTGAAGCGCTCCCAGATGCTGTGCGATGGTTTGCAGGTGTACTCTGGGCTGGAGGTGTAGCTCAGGTTGTGATACTGAGGCGAGAGCTGGGAGTAGGCCAGGTCTCTGGGGCGAGGACGGGTCAGAGGCTCCAGGATGGAGGGTTTCCGCCCACCCATGCTGTCGTGCTGCTCCCCGGGGTGCGAGCTGGGGTACGAGTGCCGGTGTTCGCTGTACTGGCGGATCTTCTCCGCCTCCGCCCGCAGGATGGCCGCGGCCGGTGTCACAGTGAGGATGGTGTCGGTGGTGGGGGATGTCTTCTCGATGTATTTGGCTTCGGATTTGTGGCCCGATCCCTCAGAGCGGTAGGACCTGGGGCTCCGTATGGAGCCACTGGAAGAGGTGCTGGAGCGTTTGGGGGCCGCCTCCATGCTGTGGTGTCGCTGGAGAGGGTGGTTGTAGCTTTCCTTGTACACGGGGGAAAGGAATCCGTGCTTGCTGGGGATCTGCTCTGATAAGAGCACCAGCTGAGGCTCCACCGTGGAGACTGCCCCCGATTTCACCCCTTGGAAGGAGGTGGACTCGGATTTCAAGGCATCGATGCAGTTATTGATGATCTGGTTCACCTTGTCCACCTCCTTGGCAATGGTGGAGATCTCAGCCACAGAGCCCTGGGTGTCTGGTGGCAGGGACAGCTCACAGTCTCGCCTCTCAGGCTGCTCACCCGTCCTCACCTCCATGTAGTTGCCCTTGGTGGCCTTGGGGGTCTCGCTGCTGTCAATCAGCTTGTACTGCTCAACCTCACCAGCAGAAGGTAGGTAGGGAATGCGGGTCACTGTCTCCCCACCCAGTATCTGTCCCTGGGACAGCTGGGTGATGCTGGTGGTCTCCATTTCTGGCCCATACTTCAGCTCGATGATGGTCTTCTTCATGCTGCCGGCAGCCTTTTTGTGCTTCTCCTCCTGCTGGCGCCTCTTCCGGAGGCAGTAATACACCACGCCCAGGACAATCACCATGCCGAAGAGACAGCCCAGGATTGTCATGATGTAATGGGTGGCAGTGGAAGGGGTGGGCACTGGCTCCTTGCGGTTGGGTCTGGTGGGGGTGATGGTGACGCAGGTGTGGTTGTACTTGGAGTACTGGTGAACAGAGACCACGCAGTAGGTGTAATCTCTTTGTGCTACTAGGTTGCTCACGGTGATGTTCTCCTCCTTCTTCCTGAGCTTGGTGATCATGGAGGAGAAGCCGTTTTCGAACTGGGAGAGGATGTACATCTTGCTGAAGGGGTAGGGGATCTGCACGGTGAGCACAGCCGAGTTGTGGTTGAGGTGCTTCACCTGGATGTTGGGGCGCACCTCCGTCTCACCGATGGGCGTGAAGAGGGAGAACTGCGGCGTCGTGCCGTCGCCAGAGGAGCACTCCTCCTCGGAGCAGGGGCTTTCGGAGGGCACCGTGGTCACCTGGTACCTGGGAGGGATAAAACGAGGGATCACAGTGTAGGAGCCACCAGTGCAAAGGGAAGAGAGCATGCTCAGAGCATTGCGGTAGCCAGTCCGGCCTTGGCCTAACAAGTAGTAGCCCATGTAGTCGGGTGGGGAGTCGCACTGCATCCGGTCATAGGTGCGTGTCATGTTGGTGAAAGCCTCCAGCCATTGCAGGAAGCCGAGGAGCTCACAGGAGCAGTAGAAGGGGTTGCTGTAGAGTTCACAGACAGAGAGCTTGTTTAGGCCCCGAAAAGTGTTGCTGTCCAGTCTCTGGATCCTGTTCATGGACAGGTCAATGTTCACTATGTTGGGGCACTCCCAGAAGGCATTGGGGGTGACGGTCTCAATGAGGTTGGCCTGGAGATAGAGGTACTCCAGCTTCCCCAGGCCCCGGAGGATGCCCTCGGTGAGGTTCCTCAGTCGGTTGTAACCCAGCTGCAGCACCTGGAGGTTGAACTGTCCTGAAAAGGCACCGTCCTCGATGTAGGAGATCTCGTTCTTTGTCAGGTTGAGGTATGTCAGGTTGCCGAAGCGGCTGAGCGAGGCGTACTGCACGCTCTTGATCTTGTTGTCGTTCAGCCGCAAGTCCACGATGGTGCTGTTGATCTGCTGGGGGATGGACTCGTAGGGAGGCTGGTTTTGGCTGCAGATGGCCAACCAGACGAAGCCCTTGTCCCCCTCGATGAGCCAGCAGTCTGCCCGCACCCCGCCGGCGTGCAGGAGAGACACGGCCGCCACGCACATGCAGAGGGCTGACGTCGCGGCCCACCGGCGACCTGCCATCTGGAAGGGCAGCGCAGAGAAGGGGTTCCTGGTCTGCTGGAAGCGGGGAACAGGACAGGGGCTGGGAAGGTGTGGGCTAGTGCTCCTTCAGCGGCTTTGCTTGCCTCTCCCTTCTCCTCATGGCTCGGAGACGGGAGGGAAGCGTCTGTGGAGAAAGCGGACCTCGGTGCCCACGGTGCTCAGCAGCCAGCAGCCAGGGGCTGCTACCAAGGCCTTGGTGGCTGAGGCTGGTCCCACATCACCAGGCCTCTGGCATCTCAAGCAGGGAGTCATGAAGTTAAGCGCCTGTGCAGAGGAGTTGCTCAGGCTTAGAGACAAGCCTTCCTCTCATTTTTTATAGTACTTCTCCTCGTTTTCTTTTTGCTGCCCATCGCGGCGCTGGTCCCCATCTCCATCTGCCTCCGTGCGTTTGGCTGCCCCCGCTCGGGCCCTCAGCTCACCTGCTCAAAACAAAACACAAACATAAACTAAGCACAGAGGAAAGACAGCACTCAGAAGTGTCAGAGATCCATCCAACTCCCCTCTTAGTTAGGCACTTGCCTTCTCATTGTGGCAACCACCTTTCAAGGAGCCGTTGGTTTATTTGGCAGCACAAGGGGTGGTGGTCACTGACCATTGAGGTCACCCTCTGAGCCCTTGTCCAGCATCGTTTTTTTGGCAGTTGAGAGACCAACACACATCCAGTGCACCGTTTGTCTGACCTATTTAGGTGTCTACCTTAGGAGGAGAGGAGTGATGCCCCAGAAGTGTCTGTTCCTCTCTGCTGAGAGCAGATGAAGTCTAGACAACTCGCTCTGATGTAGATTTGATGCTGCAGCGTTTTGCTGAGGGGAATCCTAACTGTCTCGTGTGCTGGTGTGCGCAGCAGCAGTGCCCACAGAAGGGGTGCTGGTCGAGGACACCGTGTCTCTCTGCCTGCACTGCCATGTGGCACCTGGGACACAGCCCAGCATCAGATGCTTGTCCTGTTTCTGGGAACCCGAGCAGGAGTTTCAGGGCACTCTTCGCAAAACCCACTGGTGTGGTTGTGAACCACCCAGTGTCTGGTTAGGGCTTGTTGTCTTTCTCCACGGCCTCTCTCTCCCTCCCAGGTGAAACAGTGCAGAGGTGTGGAAGACCAGTAAACATACAGTGGCATAACAAGCGCATTTGCAGAGGACGGGACAAGACCTTCCCTCCCCAGCCAGAAACAGAGGTTCGAAGACTAGGAAAAGTCTTCACTAGATACAAACCTCTGGGGCTACCAGCAGCCTCACTTCCCACAGAAAAACTCATTTCTGGCTCACTTTTTCCATTTTTTTCCCCCTAAATTTTTGACTAAGCATAAACATCCATGGACAGCTCTTCCTTCCTTTTCTACTTTCTTAGGGAAACAGGAAGGCAAAAGTGCAGCAGTGAGAAATGCATAAGCACCAGCATCTCCTGGGTCATGCTTTTCCACAAGATATTGAAAATACCATCTGTGGGTATCTCTGCTGCCAAACAGAACTCTGGGCTGCTAGGATGGATGCAGTGAGATGCTGTAGCAGAGATGGAGTTGACCACAAATGGGGAGAAATCATCGTGGCCTATCAAGAAAAAACCTTCTTGGAACTTTTGTTGCGAATGAGAGCTCTGGTTGTCTCCACTGTCCAGCAGGGAAGACACCACCAGTACTCCTTGAAAACAAAGCTGATAAGAACTAGAGGTTTCTTGGGAAGTTGTGAAGGAGACGGAGCCACATCTTACATCCAAATTGTCTCTCATTAAATCTGACAAACATTATAAGCCCATAAAAAGTTTTCCAAACCGTTTCACAGTGCCCAGGCAGTGAATGGACTGCTCTTGGTGCTACGTACCTGAAAATCATGTGGGGCTGATTGTTTAGAGGGAGATGCCATACTCTGACCCTTGTCCCAAAGAAACCAGGTTCTTTGCCAGCCACAATACCAGGGGCTGGCAATACCACAATACCCTCCAGGCAGGGAAGGAGACTTTATTTCACTGCAGAGAGCCCTGTTCACCATTCAGTTTATACCTTGGCAAACAGGGCAGTAATAATAATCAGCAAAACAGTTTATTTGGTTGGATTGTGAACAATGAGTCTGCTCCCTGGTGACAGCTGGTCGTCCATTACATGAATAACAAGACCAAGCTGATCTCACATCAGCTCTCTGCACATGAGACTTCCCAGCCTACCTTGTCCATCATGTGCTGTCACTGCCCTGGGATGCTCTGCTGGCACCTGGAAGTCCATTTTAACAGAGCTGAGTCCTTGGAGCCAGAGAGGAAGGGAAGAGGGACTGTAGTCCCTGGGAGATTGCAGGTGAGTGCCCCCCTTGCCACCCCCACAGTGAGACACAGGCTGCAGTGCCAGACTGAAACACGTCTGCTGCGGCATCCCTCTGGTGTTAGACAACTCAATTAACCTCTCTGCACCCCAGCCTCCTCTCCGGCACCGTCAGATAATGATAGCACTTCACGGGGTGGTGGGAGACTGAAGCAAAGTGCCCTGAGCTCCTCTTGTTGGGATGAAAATCCCAGCACATGCGTTGTGCTGCACGCGGGGACTTTCTCTCTAGTTGTGCCCTCCTCTGCCACAGGAGCAGCCTGGTGTGCAGCTCCTCCTGCATCCTGTGGGGAGGCATTTTGCCCCTGAGGCTGTGGGAGGAGGGCACCCCTGGCCTGCAGAGCCATAGGCGATGCTTGCCCCAGTTGTCCCTTTGGGGTGGCACAGAGAGTGCTTTCCTTGCTCTTGGTGCCAGCATCTCCCTGTCCTCCTCCATGGACTTGGGCATTCCAGGGATGTCCCACAGGCAAGGGAAGGCCTGCCAGCACAGGCAGCAGTGAGGGATTCATTTTGGCATATTCTCGTCATCAAGCACTTTTTCCGTCTCCTCTATCTCCCACTGTGACCCAACCACCCTCTCTGGGCAAACCTGTGTTTGGGAATGCTCTGCAGAGCCAGACCAGCCTTTTCCTTGCCCAGGAAGGTTCTTGTCCCTCCTCCCTGGGGAGGCTGTGGGCAGCAGCCTGTGTCAGAGGGCATTTGTGGAGTGGGACCACCCGTGAGCAAAGAGCGGAGATGGACTCTCCACAGATCCTGCCAGGCTGATCCCCTAGAGCCTTCCCCCATGTGCCTTCCCCAGCTAACTGGAGGTGCTGGGGATGAAGAAGAGCAGCAGAAAATGACTCAGACATGTTCAGTAAGGCTCCCACTGTATGTTTTCTCTTCTTTCCCATACATTGCCTATCAGCCAAGTCCTTTCCAACAACAGAAAGGAGAAATGGCATTTTATCAGCAGCCCGAGTTTAATTTCAGCTCATTAAAGCAAGCAATTTGCTGGTTTATTTGCTTTACAAAATGTGAATAAAATGAGAGCATTAAGGAGATGCAAGAGAGGAAAGAGGGGCTCATCTCCCTTTTTATTAGATTGCCAGGACATGACTGGGGAGTGAGGAAGTGGGTCTTGTTGCTCTGCACCAAAGGTATAATTGCTCATCTTGTTGGCTTCTGAGAGCCTCCATCCCAGCCCATGGTGGGTGTGGGTGTGTGCCTGAGCGACACCGGCGCTGAGCATCCAGCAAGGATCTCGTGGTTTAACTCTCCTGCCTGCCTGATTTATCTTTTCCCAGTCGTCCTGAGTTTTTTCTCCCGGTAACACAATTGCACTTCACTTTTCCCAGTCCTCTGAACCCCTTCAGAGCTGCCTGAGAAAACCTGGGAATAAACCACCAAAACTCTCACATGAAAAATAACCAGGAAAGCGGAATTTTGGGGGTCTCCTTCGCTGTTGGAGAAAGAAGCAAAAGGTAGGAATGAAGACAGTGTGGAATGACAATAGAAACGCTTTGGAATGATGGATTAAAGTGTGGCACCAGGGTGATGATGACAACAGGCCACATCAATGACAAGGCCATGGTAGCCACCCAGGAAACACCATTCCTGCACAGTTACCTGAGCCCTGCAGACAGTGCTGTAATTCCCCCTCCCTCTGCTCTCAGGAGGCAGAATGGCGTGACCAGCTGAGATGGTGTTGGGTTTTTGTGGCTAACAGAGGCCAGCAAAGGGGCAATGACAACTCCCTCACTCCTTGCTCCACCTGCACATTGCCTCTGATATCCAGTATCTCTGCTGGAGCCCACATCCGTGCTTCTCCCTGCTAATCCTCAGCCCTGATTGTGACATGCTCCCCTCCTAGCCATATCTGCTTCTCCAGCCCTGGTTCCTGTCAACAACCCAGCAGCAAAGAGGCACGGCTGAAATTTTGAGATGCCCATGAGGCTGCAGCCTGCACTGCATGAGCAGCAGCATCCTCATCCTGGCTGAAAACCCACAGCGAGGAAGGTGGAAAGGAAAAAGTAACGCTGGAGCTTCAAACACCAGTGCAAGCTGGCTGGGAAGTTTTTGCTTCCATTTCCCGACCAACAGCATCTTAGAAAATTAAACCAGAGCAGCAGCTGCAAGGAAGCAAACAAAGCAGCCATGGGGGCTGGGAAGGGAGCTGGCACTCAGTTCCTAATTTTGTTATTCTACTGAATGAGTTATTTCCAGCTGTGGATTACATTTACTGAGGGAACGCAAGATGACCGTGCATGTGTGTGTGTGTCTACACACAACAGTGCTCTTCTTCTTGGCATTTCTGCATCTCCATAACTGCCTTTTCCCTAGATGCTCCATCTCCAGCTTCACTTAGATCCCCTTTCACAGCCATTTGGGCTGTTTTATCAAAAAAAGATCCCCACTACACAGAGATCAAGAGGAAAATGGGAGTGGTACATTACAAACATGAGTGTTTAGTCACTCAAAGAGGTGGGGAGGGAAAGTTTGGCTAACAGGCACCGGATTATAAAGTGAACCTTGACTCTTCATTATGTGTAAGATAATCTGAGGACACAGCTCTAAGATGGTAGATAACACTTTTATCAGTGATGACATCTCCCCTAAATGGCTAATGTCCATCTTGTATGTGTCAGGTTGGGCAGGGAGGCTTCCAGGCAGGTTTTTCTCCTTGTTCATATTCCTGGTCTTTCTCCATGACTCCTGCTGGATGATGTCGGTCAGAATCACAACCTCCTTGAATAATAAAGATGCTCAGGCCTGTAAAATTCAAGTTCATTTTATATCCAGACATCCTGGTCCTAATACCCTTCACTGACAGGGTTTAGGCAGCATTTTGTGCATCCCAACCTTATTCCCAAATGCCTCACAGTGTTAGATAATAGACTTCTCCAGTCAATTCTACTCTCTCTCCTGCTATTATTTATTATTTAAGAAAAACAGGCAAGGGAGAAGAGATATATTTTCCACTGAGGTTTGAGGAGAGATTAAGAAGGAATGAAGCAGAGAGGTGAAGGGGGGGCTGAGAGAGAAGTGTCCAGCATTGCATCCAGGAAAGCTTTTACTGAGATTCTGGGAGGTCACAGACTATATGGCAAGTATCCAGGGAGGGATGGCACAGAGATAACTTTTCTGGGAGACCCTGGTCGAAGCAAAGAGAAATTACGCTCTTGGTGTCTATACAGAGACATTAGCATTACCAGTATGGCAACACTCATGGGCTCTGTATGGTGCTGGGAACAATCTCTCCTTGGGTTGTTCCTATTTTAAACCTTGACTGGAAAGGTTATGATCTTTACTGGAAGTTGATATTCAATCCCATTTAATTTCTCAGTAAACTTGGGTGCTGCAGTGTCTGAGGGGAGCCCTAGTTCAAAGCCATTGTTCAAAGCGTCCAAGAGCCAGGATGAGGCCAGAGCTGCAGCCTGGGAATGGCCGGAACAGATCTGTTTGCACAAACATTTTTAAGAACCTTCTGTTCTATGGCGAGATAGATTCTGGTTTAAAACAACAAAATTTTCGAGACAGGTTAACTCTTAGCATTTCAGAAGATAAGACTATTCTGCTGTTACTCAGCTGCAGTCTGGAGCCATTTACATCCATCTCATGCTGCTTAGTTCCCAGGGTCTGTTGAGATGACAACCCTATCTCACACAGCTGTGGGCCACTGAGCAGAAGCCTCTGCTCAGTTTAAGTAAATGCATAAATGATCTTCTTGGTGAGCAACCTCTTGAGCCCAACTGGGGTACCTGTGCATTAAACCAGCCTTCTGAAACATCGGCACGAGCGACAAGGGAACATCAGCTCCAGCTCGTGACAGCACAGTTGAGCCCTCAAGGAGCAGAGGAGTGTGAGGAGAGGGGCAGAGTTAGAGGAAGATGAAGAGGAAAAAGATTTTAGGGGATGTAGAGAAGTAAGGACTCTGATCAGGTACGACCCTAGCAATAAGAGAGGTGTGTTTCCATGGGAGAAAGCCTAATAGTTGCCTGATGGGATTTTCCTTAAAAATAATCAGTCTGAATCACAGCTTCATGATGGCAGGTTGGGGAAAAGCAGAGGTCTGGTGTGGAAGCAAGACTCCCATTCTCCCGTGTAAACAGTGCTGAGGATCAAAGGATGTTTTTCCAGCCCTGATGCAATGGAGGGAGCCAGCCCCACGCTGGGAAGTGGAGCTGCTGGTGTTCCTCAGCACTGACAATCCGAGCTGAGCCTTGTCTCTGCTGCATTGTCATCCTCGCTCAGATCTTTGCTGCTGTTTGGAAAAGGGTTTCACTGCTTTCATTCATTAATTTATTTTTGCAGGAAGCCCACATAACCCTTTGCCTCCCAGATGTGAAAACGCACTTTTAGACAGGGGGAAATCTGGATCTGATGAATCTGTGAAATGGTGAGTTTGTTAGAAATTATTTTTAGAGGTGCAAGAGTCTTGTTTGCTCTGATTTTTTTTTTGTCTTTGCAGAAGATCACTTCCCCTTCTCTCCTGTCCTTCCTCTATGAAGGGGTCTCTGGCCAATGCAACAGCACAGTTTCTAGGTGGGCTGTAGTGCTGGGTGCTGAGAGATGGACAAGAAAATACACAGCTCCTGAAGGACTTCATGGTCATGATCTGTGATCTCTGGGTAGGCAGAACAGAATTCACCTTTCCATCAGCATGTGTCCTGCACACAAGAACTGTTGTCTGTGCTGCAGGTAAACACCTCTGCTAACCTCTCACTGACTCGCTCACCTTGGAAGCTGGTCCTGCTTTTCTGGTTGGAGACTTTCAGCTGCCTCTTCCAACCCAAGTTATCCTGTGGTTTCAATGGTGTAGCTCTTGTCCTCTGGAGCCGAGGAGCCCAGCTCAAGGCTGGACCCCCTGGCTATCCACTTTCTGCGGGGGGTTTCTGCCCTGATGCTGCTATATCTGGCAAGCCCCAGTGCCCTACAAGCCTAAATTTAGATCAGTGCTGCAGGCTGGCTTCTTGTCATGGGCCAGGAGAAGGTTAATGATCATCTGGGCAGCTCTCCAAAACCAATCTAATGTTTATTCAGGATAACAGCATTGCAGAGGAAACCAAGCATGACCACCTTCCACGTACAGCTTGCCCATCATGGCCCCGCTCCTGCAGGTGGCTCTGCTGGAGCAGCTCAGGTTTGTCCACTCTTGGAGAAGACCTTTCCCTAGGTCAACTCAGGTCCTCATCAACATTTCCAACCCTGCCCTCTTAGCCCAAACAGATGCTGTATTTTTTACAGAAAAACACTTTACCAGGCTGTGGGTCTGTTGTTTCAGCAGTGGAAACACGCACTCACCTCTTTTTTTTTCTTTTTTTTTTTTTTAAATAGGACACTCCTCATGGGCCAGATACCCATGCTACAAATAAATATCTATTTATTTGGATATTTGGGAGGGGGGTCAGTGGTTCCAGCCCGGTGGTTGTGGCCTGGATGTTGCAGGTCTGTGTTCTAGCTGGGTCTGGGATGGAGGTGAGACGATGAAGGGCTGGTGCAGATGAGGAGGCACAGGGGTGTGAGACAGCAGTGACTGTACCCTCTGGCAGAGGGCCGAGTCCACAAGATGGTTGTGTATGTTTATTCACCTCAGCTGCTCTTTAATGGCTTCATTTCAGCCAAGAATTACAGCCTTTTCTTCCCACCAGCACAACCCCTGCCGTTATTACATCGTGCCTTTGACACAACGTGAAAGAACGTGCCATGGGTTCACCCCAAGAAAACCCCGCACCTGTAGGGAGGTGAGTACACTGCTTTCTTGGGGCTTCCTTTGGGGCCCTCAGGGCTCCAGGAAGGGATTGGGTACAAGCTGTACAGCCTGAAGGTCTGAGATGTGCTGTGCTGAGGGAAAGATTCTCTTCCAGCAGTAAGTACTCACAGACATACATGGCCCAGGAGAGCTCTTGATGCTTCCCTCGGGGTGCAGGAAAAATTGTACTGATAGCAAAAAGTGTTTTCTGAGGCAGCCCTGAGATGCTGGTACTGGCTTCACCACCAGCAGTCCCAAAATAGCTGGTTCTCACTGCCTTTGCAGGCATGCTGAGAGGCATTGTGAGAACATCTATTTAGTGGTGTCTCTGGAGAACACTGGGAATGTGCTTCCTGCTACCTGAGATGGTCAGGGAGATGGCTGGGCAGCCAGATGGCCATAAGTGTGTGGAGCTGATATTTATGTCTCATTTGATTATGTTTACAGCATGATTAAAAGGCTCCTGGATTCCTGAGCAGGTATCTTTATTACGATAAATCTAAACAGGACAAAGATACTCCACTGTGGGCTTGGCTGTTTAAACGTGGTGCCAGGCAGTGTTTCTCTCCAGACTAGCTGATTCCCCACTGGAGCATGCCCATGCACTGGGGGGAACAAGCAAAGCCCATCTTTGCCCACAGAGGATACAAGGGGGCTCCTCTGGGTTTCCTTTATGGTGCCAGCAAGCCTAAAGCTCAACCAAACAGCTTTCTACCCCAAAGTGTGTGGCCAGAGGCAGAGAAGCTTGGAAAAAGTGGGTTGTGCACACTCTAGACTCCAAGAAAACCTGCCAGGACACATGGTCAGTGCTAAACTGACGGTGGAAAAGCAGCAGTAGGAGCTATGGGGTGTTGGCGTGGGCTTGCAGCACACAAAGCCCTTCCTCAACATCCTGTCGGCTCCTCAGCAAGGTCTGTGGCCACTCTCTGGGCCCCTGTGTTTCCCTGCTTGTACAGAAGATACGGAAAGTGGAAAGAAACTCTGGAGTCCAAGACAACAGAAGCAGGGAGCTTTGCCAGTGTTTGGATTGCCCGTCCTTTTCATAAACATTTCCTGTGGAGGTTACCCAAGTCGAAAAAGCAAGTGAACCCAAAACACCTACCCTCTTTGGAGGATTGGAGTTTATTGTTAATAATCTACTGCTAAAAGGGTAACATCTGTTTTGGACAAACTGTAATGAGATTTAAACCCCAGGTGGAGGGAGGACTTCACAGTAATAAATGACTTTCTGTATGTCTAAATAGTTTTAATTTTTTTTCTGGCAGAAATAGCTGCTTTTCACCTCAGGCTTCTTTTTGCCAGCTCTTTTTGTTTAATGATTGCTATTAATTTCCAGGGTGGCAGATGGATTCTAGGCTGGTATGGTCTGAAATGAGGAAAAACAGCCCGTGAAGGTGCGAGCTTGCTGTGAATGTGTGCACAGGTCACACATGCTGGTGTGATGCCATGTGTGGGAGTTTGTTTCCCAGGGGAACAATCACTTCTCAGTATCTGCTTTGCCCCACTGGGATGTTTGAGCATCTCTCAGTCATAAGGGAAGGTAAATTAACATTTCTGGTCATTGCTTGTAGCTCTGCCTGTTTAGGCCTTCATTTAATAAAGCTGCTGATTTCAGCAAGGGCTCAGGAGGGATTCAAACCAGCACCAAGTGCTTTGCTAAATCCAAGCTGAAGTGAGCTGGAGAGCAGCACATGGGCTCCAGAACATGGAAAGGAGCTCCCTGCCCATGGCTGGATGCTGCTGGGTGATAGGGATTCCTCCCTGGGCATGAAACAGACATTTTTCAGTGCTTTCCCTGTGTTATTTGGATTCTTTCTTTCTTTTTTTTTCAATAGTGTGAGATGTCCCAAACAGCCAGTGCTTCTCCATCCTCTGGCTGTGGCAGTAAATATCTGCTGTTGAACCCAGCACACCCTGGCAAGCTCCTCGTGCCCAAAGGAGGACTTTCTTTATCCTCTCTGCTGCCACCTCCTCCTCGAGAAGCCTGCAGAGCTAATCCCAATTAGTGCTACAGTGTGCCGGGGTGCCCTCCTTTGCCTTTCCCTCCTGTGGAGCATCTCTGGACTTGGCTCAGGAGGCAGGACACATGGGCAGCCAGGTGAGAAGCTGGATCTAGGAAGCAAGGCTGATGATGGAGCACCACATGGCAGCACCCTGGGGACAGACAGCTGTCCCGAGACAAGAGTGTGGCAGAGGATATGGGAAGGAGGGAGGGGTTGGGCTGGGACTGGGTGAGCCCCTGGGGATGGAGGAAAGGGGGCAGAGATAGAAAGTGCAGCATCTCAGGTGATGCAGATAATCTCCTTTAATCTCCTGCTCAAAATAACCCAAAGTCAAGTAAAGGAGGGATTACAGAGCCTAAGCCACTGTTATTGCCAGGGTGGAACAGACTTAGGCTGCCTCTGAAGGGCTCCTGAGGAAGAAGAGGAGCTGCAGCAAATACCGGCCTGCTGGAAATGCCTCCTGGTGAGGGTGCCTGGGTGGGCTGGGGACCCTCCTGAGGCAGCCCAAGGAGAGCTGGAGCTGCAGGGACAGCGGCTGCTGGCAGATTTAGGAGCCTACACAGGTCCCAAGGGAGAGAGTGTCTTAGGTGCCCACTTGTCACCTTTGCATTGCTGATGGGTTTATTCTTAGTGCAGGATCCAAAGTGCTTTATAGCCATTAATTATCCCAATGGGGAAGCAGTGCCCATGAAACCCATTTTACAGGTGGGAAACAGAGCCCAGGAGGAGGTAAATGATCTATGATGTGCTGGGGCAAGGCTAGAGTGAGGTGGTCAGTCCCTGCCCTCCCACCTCCCTCCAATGTTAAGGGGCCTTTCCTTGGATGTGTGTTCCCAGCAGCCTGAGGCTGAAGGCATCTCCTGCCCTTTGCCAAAAAGCCACGCCACGGCTCAGCTGCTGTGCTGCTGCCAGAGAAAACGGAACTGCAGAGCCCTATTCATCAGCTCCTGGCGATGTCTCCGAGATAGCAGCAGCACAGGGACTGTGTGAAGTGGGATTGCACTGGGGAGGGAGCAGAGCATGTTCATTTTAATGAGCCTGTCCCTGCCTAAAGGAGAGAGAAAGCGAGAGGCCAACCTGGTTTAATAAACTCCAGCATGCGGATTTAATCAGATGGATCATTGTTCCCCAGCACAGAGATGAATATATTAAAAAAATGATTCAAACTTTTCCCCTTTGTTTTTCATTTGTATTATGTGCTGTGGTGTGATAAAACATCCTGGGGCCAACTTGCAAGGCAATAAAAGAGCTGGTGGAGGAGAGGAAGACATTGATCCATGCGAGTGAGCACAAGCACTGTGGGAAGGGAGGCTGCTGGCAGGCAGGGCTGGAACAGAGGGGCTGCAGCATCCTCAGCCCCCTCCAAAGCCCCAGGGAAGATGTGGTTATGGGGGCTGATCTGGTGTCGGCTCCCTTTCAGAGATTTGAGATGACTAATAGCACTGTAAGTCCAGTGCTAAAAGCAGCCCTCAGTCAAGCATGAGACCTCCACCTCACTACAGAAAGGTCTGAGCACGAGAATATCCCCACACTCCTGCCCCAGGAGGGAAAGAGGGACTCACACAGTGCCCACCCTTCTACACCTGCAAGCAGATTGTGCTGGTGGTGTTTTTTGGAGTTAGGTTGCACTGGCCTTCAAGGGAATGGTGCAACAGGACAAACTTTCCTCTGCACTCTCCCCTTTTCCTTACCAGGAGCTGTTTCATCACTGTCTCTGCCTTGCACCATGTGCCGGGGGGGAGGAACGGGGATCTGGGTGCTGCTTATTAATTTAGAGAACAAAACAGCTCCGCCTGCAAAGCTGCAAACTGCACAGCAGGAACGTAAGAGCTGTGCTATGGGGCTTTGCCACTGCTCCCGGTCTGAGTGCAGCACCCCCGTGACTCTGACTGTCCCTGGGGACAGCAGGCACTGCTTGGAGGCACAGGAAGATCTTGATCCAGCTCAGCAAAGAGCAAACTGGCTCTGCAGGCAGCCCAGGTAGGATTGTGTCAGTGTGTGCCTCAGCAGTGCCTGGCTCTGGGCTTGCGAGGCTCTTGCTACGTGGGTGTGAATAAAGCCAGCTTAGATAAAATAGCCTCTTCTACTAAATCCTGGACAGACCACCTGGAGCTGTGGACAAGGACAGACCTCAGGGTCCTCAAGATGCCTCCGTGGAATTTACCTCCTTTGCCCTGCCCAAGCTCACCATCCTTGGCTCAGCCTTAAATAACCCCCAGCCCTTGCTTTGCTCACCCTTTTCTGGCCCATCAGGCTGCTTGCCATCCTGAGACAAAGAATTGGCTCTCCAGGGATCAGACAGGGCACCCAGCTGGGTTTTTAACCACTCCCCCTAACCCTAAGGCCAGAGCTGGGTAGCTGCACTGGACAGCTCCCTGGCAGGTTAGAGATGGGCATTTGGCTAAAGGCAGCCCAGAGGTGGTTTTGGCAGGGAGCTACAGGTTCCCCGGCCACAGAGCTAAGCTTTACCTGACAAGTTTGACCGGCCCTAGGACAGAGATGGAGTTTGTGGTGAGAACCCAGGAATTACTTTTTACATCCTTCCTTCAGGATGGATCACCTCCACCACCAGCTGCAGGGCCATGGTGGTGTTTAGAGGAACCTTCCTTGAAAAAGATTGCTCTAAATTGTGCCATTGACCCATTCACTGAAAAGTCACTTATGGCCACTTGATATTAAATATCACCAGCTTTGGCTTCCAACACACCATCGTGCTACTGCTTCATTACTTTATCCATTACTGTTGATAAACACTAATAAATAATCCTATTTTCATTCCCACCATTGTTTAAGTGGTCATTAATTGTAGTTTATATGCTGTCTTTGTGTATTTGTGTACGATAGCTTCTTCATGATTCCTTGATTAACTGTGATTGATTGTGTATTTTAAAATCAATTAAAAGTTTCAACACTAAAAGGTAGAGTCTTTAGCAGTAATGCTCCAAGACATTGCCATTTATAATGGAGCTATTGTAGTGCTGGGATCCATTAGTGTGGCACGCCGTGAACTTTATTTTCCAGATTTATGCAAATATGTAAGTGTGAGAGGGCACATGGCTGTGTCTCTTGTGGTGGAGTGGATGGGAAGAGGGTGTGGGACAGAATCAGCTTCTCACAGGGTTGCTGGCTTTTGTGGGTGACCAGGCATCACCCACTCCCTTCCTTAAGACACTAACGCAAGGGCTGAGCCCCAGGACCCCATGATTTCCTTGCTGCTGTGATAGCACTGTGTATTGATTTTCTATTTGTAAAGAGGCGCCAGTACCGTGAGCTGAAGGGGGCCACAAGGTGGGACGTGTGCCCTTCTGCAAAGCTGTTTTAGCGAATGCACCTGTGTCCTGGTGGGGTGGAGGTAGGGGGACATGGGAGGACAGGGATGGCTGTGAAGGCCTGTGTTTGTGGTGGTGCTGATCTGATGAAGGAGGAGGAGGGTGGCACCACCTGGGTGTCAGGTCATGTTCTGGGGCACAAATCCCTGCTCTTTATAGCATCATGCCTGTATTCTATCAGAGCCCAGCTCCTCATATTGCTCTTGTGCTGGCAAAATGTGTGTGTCCAGCACCAGAGCTGGAGGAAATGGGCTTAACACCGAGCTCTCGTGCTGCCTTTCCCTGTAAACCTGAATCCTACGTGTTTATGCCTCCATGCCCTCTGTGATTCCAGGGCAGCTCTGCCCAAGCAGCTCCTCCTGGCCCATGCAGAGAATTAGGGGTGGGGGAACCCTGTAAGAGATTTTGTGCGGGTCCTCTGAGGTGGGGGAGCAGACCCCCAAGGCCCAGGGGGAAATCAGGCCCTTGTAATGGATCTCCTACTTGTCCCCCCATCCTCCTGGATGTCTGCCTGCTGCCAGGAGCAGGGCCCTCCCAGCCATCTGCCAGCTCAGGCAGAGGATTCCTGTGCACTAATCTGCTCACTGACATTTGTCACCCACCCCCCTCACAGCTGCATGATGCAAAAAATGCCTCAGTGCCCCAGTACAGCTGCTGGGAGCACCTGTAGGGGAAATCACCAGTCCTGCTAAATGATGGGGGGACCATTTTGTGCAAGCCCTGGAATGGGATCACTCTGTTGTATTAACTCGCCTGCTTGCATTGATGTTAATGAAATAAAGAAATATAATGGTTCCAGACTTTTAAACTTCTCATAGCTCGATTTGCATAATGGCCACCGCTACCCTGAACAGGAACTGATCTGTCAAAAAATATTGTTCCAGTCCTCTATCATTCAGCTCAATGGGAGGTGCAGATTGGCCCACAGGAGCTGTTTTTCACTGATGGAGTGGAGTTTGCCTAGTGCCAAACATAAAAAGCTAATATTAGCACGCAATCCAATATTGTAAAAAAGAAATTGGTTAAAAGTTATAGATCAATAACTGTTAACGTGGCTCTATTTTTCAGACAGATCATGTCTACTGCTGCCTGCTGATGTGGAGGCAGGCTCCCTCCCGCTGGCTGAAACAACTCCATGGTTCCCCCTTGGAGCCTGGGACTGCCAGTCAAGGCTCAGCTGTCCTGAACAACCCTGGCAGCTTACCATGCTGCACTTCTTGTGGAAGTTTGTTCCCCTCTCCTCTGGACTATGAAATGTTGGTCAGGGATGGACATTAGTCCTGTCTCCAGCATCCTGCATGACCCTCCCCAGTGCCACAGATCCCCGCTCCTTGATGTCCTACAGCAGCCCCACTTGATGCCTGAGATTGTTACTCCTTGGTTACCTAGACCTCTTCTCCTCCACGCCCTAGATCGCTGCTCCTTGGTTATCCACATCTCTGTTCTTTGATGCCCTAGATCTCTGCTCCTTGGTTACCTACATCTCTGCTCCTCCATGCCCTAGATCTCTTCTCCTTGATTATCCCAATCTCTGCTCTTTGATGCCCTAGATTTCCTCTCATCAGTGCCCCAGATCTCTGCCTGCTGCCAAGTCAGTGCCTCTCCCAGCAGACGACTCCTGCAGGGCTTCCAGCTCTTCCAGAGCACCCAGATGCTCTTACCCCTGTGGGGAGAAGGGTATTGGTGTCGGCGTGTGTCTGTCCCATCCCTAAAGTGAGGTGAGCATCCCTCCTTTCCTCTCCACTGTGTTTATTTGAAGCATGCTGCCCACATGGCCGGGTCTCTCCCCATCAGAGTGTGTTTAGGGAGTGCAGACCCAAATCCTCAGCTTGGTGGTGACGGGGACAGGAGTGTGCAGGAGCAGGGAGGCAGCTGAGCATCACGAGCCAGCGTGACAGCGGCCCTTTTGCCCCCACTGACCTTGAGCTCGCCTCTGATAGCTCATTACAGCCTGCCTTTGATCATTTGCCTCTTCCCTTCTCTTTACTTGGAGATGCTGGAGAGATTTCCTGACCGATATAATCAAAAAGGACATTTTTACTTCTAAAATATACAACTTAATTAGAACTGCGAAGGGAGAGAGCAGCCAGTCCATAAAAACACCCACTCTGCGACAATCTCTGTCCTGATACTGCAGGAATGGGGGACAAGAGACACCTGGCTTTCAGTGGGAACAGGGTGGTTTGCCAAATATTAGAAATACCACTCAAGTGCTAGACAAAAAGGGGTTCTTCCACTCCCAGAGAAGGGTTTGGTGTGGAAATGCCCTCACCTGCAGCCAAATGTGCTTTGCTGAATTGGGACCCATCGCAAGCATGGAGTGAATAACTGCAAACAGCCACACAGAGGCCCCCATCTAAACCAGCACCCTGTCAATGCATGCGTTGGTTGAATGCTCGCATATCCCACAGTCACCCAGAGAACTGCTAACACACTCGCTGAACTGGGACTATTTCCAGCTTCCCAGGGCCCTCCCCCTGCAGGCAGCGAGGCAGGTCCACCCCAGGGCATGGGAGGAGTGTGTTTGCGTCCAGCTGCCAGCCGTGGGCAGGACCTGCCTAACAAACAAGGTCCGGGCGTTCCCATCTCTGCAGCTGCCCCATGAAACAGCTGACCCCTTAAAAATGGATGGGGTTCATTTCCTGCCTCTGTGCACTTACTTGAAGCACCAGCTCTGCCATTACCAGCCATGTCCACAGTAATTACTATCACAACCCGAGTACCTTTGCATCGCTCCCCTGCCTGGAACGCCTGTCCCAGCAGTGACCTGCATTTCCCTCCCCTCGAGACCTCTCGCATGACTGGGATTTCCAGCGCTGCTGCCTGCAGGAGAACAAAGCTGCTGCTGGGATAGCCCCGGGGGAGGCGGACAGGCAGCCAGGCAGGTCTGCTGACAGGTTGGCTCTGGCCCAGGCTCAGACACTCACCTGCAGCACGGGGGGGTCCTTCCCCTCCTTGCCTCACCGAGCAGCAGCATCACTCCTGCCCCATCTCTGGGGCTTGGGCTTTTCCACATTGCATAAACGATTTAAATATTCATTGGAGACTGACTCCACGGCTGGGTGGTGCAAGGGCTTCCCCTGGGATCGTCTGGAGTCCTTGCACTGAGTCTCTTTAGGTTTCAGCCCCAGGGAGCAACCTTCAGCTTTCCACTACGGAACCTTTCTGAACAGAAACCTCCAGTTTCTAAGGGAAAAAGTCAAGTCATGGAAAAAGGCTCAGCTCACTCTAAAAACAGCTCCTGAGGGATGGAGACCAGCTTTTCAATGCTCTGTTGGCTGCAGAAAATTGCAAATCTCATATTTTTTGCATAAAATGATAATTCACCAGTGCTAAACACAAGCATGTCTTAGGCAGTGAAAGGGCATGCATGAAAGAGATAAAACAGTGGGAATTATGAGGTAATGGGAGTCAGCCCCCGAAAGGATCATCAATAAAGCTTCTTCAGCATGGACAGAGTAACATCTAACCCAGGTATCACACAGCCTAGTCAAAAGTCTGACCAAAAGTGTGCTATGAATGCATGAACACACCAAAATCAGGACCTGGAGGAGACTGACAAACGCAAGAGAACACAATGTTCACTCGAGATGCTTCACTCCTGCCTTCTGCTATTCACCTCAAAACCTCATGGGAAACACCAAGCCCACAAGCAAGAGCTCCCCACAAAAAGGTCTACAAATTATAGCGGGTCACAAGCTGAACATGAAGTATCCATGTCGCTGCAAGAGGCAGACAGAGCCCTGGGATATATGAGCTGCAGCGTGGCCTAGGAGTCTCACAAAATCATCTTTCTTATCTGTTCGGGGCTGGTGAGGTCTACACTGGAGTAGATTCTGGTATTGGCAGCTCGTATCAGAAAGGAGGTGGCGCTGCTGGAGGCAGCACAGAGCAAACAGGATGATCAGAGGTCTATGAGACATGACCTACAAAGAAAGATTGAAAGAACTGGGTTATTTAGCCTAAAAGAGATGATGGAAGAAGAGATGTGATAACAGTTTTCAAGTGCTTAAAAGGCTGCTGCTAAGGGGAAGAGAATAATCTGTTCTTTATGTCCATGGTGGACAGGACAAGAAATAATCAGCTTAAATTATAGCAGGAGAAATCAGGTTAGGCCTGGGGACAAAAAAGGCTCGTGGAGCAAGGCAGTGGTTACCTGGGAGGTGGAGGGGCTCTGTCACTACAAACACAAATGCTGTTTGGGGACAGGCTGGCAAACATCCATGGGGAGAGGGGCCTGTCCTGGGGCAGGGCTGCACCCTCTCCATGCCCCTGTGGTGCCTTCAACGTGATGTCTGGAGCTCCTGGATTGTCCAAAGTGAGATCATCCTGCAGCAATCGCTTCAGCTGCCTGGACAAATCCCAGACATTTTGGCTTGTGAGAAGATTCAAGATAGCAAAACTCGATTTGGTAGCAGACTGGGGGCACAAGTCAACGTTTTGGGTTATTTTTCTTGCAGTAAAGAAATACTTCAAAATTGATTTTCTTTTTTCCTCTCATCTCTTTCAGTCACTCGATTGTAACACAAACGGAGTGGAGCATCCCAGCCACGCCACACAGTCAAGCTGAAATGACACCATCCAAATGAAACTTGTTTGATAATGTCCTTGCTGAAAACAGCAATGAAATCAATCTCTCTCCTCCAGGCGATTGGGTGGGGTTGAATCACCAGTTCTGAGTGCACAGATTTGCCTTGAGGTGTTTCTCAGCCAGCTCGGAGGATTGCTGCTACCAGAGGCAAAATGAAAACAAAACCAGGGCCCCTTCCAACCCAGCTGTGCCCACACTGAGCAGCAGCCTCTGTGCCAGTGGCCAGGACTGGGGATCCACCAAAGTGTCCAAGAGCAGCTCAATCCATTCCCACTCAATAGCACTTCCACTGGGCTGCTGAGCATGTACTTTGGGCTTCAGATTAAGAGATTCTTTGTTCTTCTGAGGAATTATTATTACTCCTGGATTCCAAGAGCAATCCTTTATTTTAAAAATCTGCCTCTTAATTCATTTTATATTTACCCACAGAATCTTGGCTGGGGTTTCTGAGAGTTGCGGTTTTTTGGAAAGGCCAAGTTTTAAATGGAGCTGACTCAGCAGAAGCTAACTTGATTGAAACAGTGCCTGTTTGAGTTTATTCCACTCCTGGGCAGGATTGGAAACAAAGCAGCAGAAACTGGACTCTTCCCAGCTTTGTTTTCTCCACAGGCTCTTGGCTGTGTGCAGCAAATGCTGTTGCTGACCCACAGGGCTGGGACTGAAGTGGAGGAGAGCAGAAGAGAACTGGCAGAATCCCTGCTGTATAGCCCATATTCTATTGATTTAAAGTTTAATACAGTTGAGATGAGAATCAAATAAGAAGAAGAAAAAGGAAGAAATAATGAAAGAAATTAAAAACCTGTAAGCAATTAATTTTCAGCCTCACTGCCCAGCATCAGTCTCAAGGAGAGGACTGGGGATGCAACTCATACTTAGGTTATTAAAATACTCTCCAGTTCCCCCCAGGATGCTCTGGTATAGACAAGCCCTGCCACGGGGAACATGGTGCCAGTTCCTTTCCTCATTACAGTGGGGGCAGGCTGGGATTTGGAGTCATTTTCACACAGCCCATGGAGCCAAGCCTGCTTCTGCCTTCCTTTCCCCACGTTGTGAATCCTTAGTTGTGCCTGTGGCACCGTCTGAGTTCTGGGCGCAGTGGCAGCAAACCTTGATTGTCCATGTTCTTGGGGCAGTGCTGTCCCAAGCAGGTCTTGCCTGGGAGATGAGTGTCCCCTCCACAGCCTGGCCTTTTTCTCAGGTTCTCCTCCTCATTCAAGAGCTGGAGCTGGAAGGAGAAGATGGATTACGGAGGGTGACCAAGCTGCCATGCCAATGCAGCCCTGGGGACTGCAGCTGGATCCTGTCCCAGGTGAACCAGGATTCCTTCAAGTAAAAATTCATTCTAGGCTCAAGAGAAAAACATAAAAGCGCCGAAAGCTGACCATCTTCTCATACCTTGGAGAGTGCCTGCTTCTGATGTCCTGAGGTTCTCAAGTGACAGCCAGGCTATGAAATACGGCCAAGGGTTTTTGAATTGACAGCTCATTCCATGTACAAGCAAAGCCTGAAAGACAGTCCAGAGCTGCTTAGCAAGAGCAGGCTAATAGCTAAGTACACAGCAGAGACCTAATGAGAACACCAGTATCTCCTAACTCCAGCTTCATTCAGAAAGCCAAGAATATGGAAGTTGTCACTTAGTGTCCAATGGCCATAACAAATGTGCCAGTGGAGATGCCCAGAAAGAATAATATCATAAACTGGCAAGGTGGCAGTCGCATTCATCAGCTCAAACAAGAGCTGGTCATCCATAAAATCCGGCAGTATCAAACACCAGTTCTTCAATGTTATTTCCACCTTTAGAGTGTGGATGGAAATGTGCTTGAAATTTGCCAGCAGCCCCAACAGATGTGTCACTTCTGCTGAGAGCCAATGCTGGGTGGTGATCCAGGCTATGAAATGCTATTAATTTATTACAGCAAATGCTGACAATCATCAGGGGATTCAAAACTCCTCAACCCCCAAGTCGTCTGGAAAAGGCAGCCAAGCGGGTGCCCAGGATGCGTATCAGCAGCGATGATCAGTGGCTGCTGGATTTGAGCACCCTGCACCTGGGCTGGAGGTGGGGAGCAGCCTGCCCTGGGCACTGATCTGGGGATATCTCCAGCACAAGATGAAATGTGGTGCCTGCCGAGCTCGTGCTGCAGGGACAACGCACAGGACCCCGCTGTGCCCTCCTCGGTGACAGCCTCTGTCTCCAACCTGCAAGATGAGCACAGAGCTGCAGGGCAGCCTGCCAGCTGACAGCCTCCCCCTGGGAGCTGGGAAGCAGGGTGAGAAATGTGCTGCCAGTCCCCAGGAACTCATGCTCACTCCTGTCTGCTCACAAGAGCCCCCTGAGCCGCCTGTCACCGCGATGAGGGTCACCACCACCGTGACAATCCCGGGGGAGCGAGCACGGTGTTATCTGCACCACTGCTGCTGGATTTGCCAGGCTGTTTGTGCAGGGAGATAATTTCCCTCCAGCATGGCATCCTGCCTTCCCCTGGGCAAAGGGATGCGAGTCCTGCTGTCTCAGGGCTTTGATATCCTTCCCCAGGGGGAATTGCTGGGTGCAGGGAGTGTTTGCTCGCCCCAGGGTGGTTCACGAGGCTGGGAGTGGAGCAGAGTCCCTGGTGAGGACTTCCTGGGTTTTTTCCTCTTTGCAGGGGAATAAGGGTGATTTGAAGCCCCTGGGCCACCAAGACTTGTGCAGCATTATCCGTGTAACAGCTGATGAAGATCACTCAAACCATAAAGATTTTAAGTCAAGGGTTTGATGTTAATTATGGGCCAAAAACATTTAATAGCCCGTTTCACTTCCGCAAGGCATTTTTTTAATTAAAAAATGATATATTGCACAAAAGGGTGGGGGGGAAAGGGAGAGAAATAATTGAAGATTATTTTATTCCAGAACAACCTGAGGCAGGGAAGGAAGTAAGGAGATGATGCGTTGGGGAGTGTGATGGCAGCACCACAAGCCATGAACTGGTGGTGGAGGAAGCCAAGGGGGGAGCAGTCTCATCACACTGGGAGAAGGTGCCTGAGGCAGGTAGGTGGAAATCCAGGTCAATCTTTTGGCCACCACACTGGCCTATCCTTACCTGTTGAATCTTTAGTTTTTATTGCTGAAGACTTCAAATCCCTCTTTCCGACTCTCTGTCAGCTGTCTTTCAAGAAAAACTGCTAAACCCCCAGAGTGGAAATTAGTCTGGAATAGGTCAGGGATGAAGAGAATCTGACATGTCTGGCTCTGACATGACTCTGTTTTTCATTCAATATTTAAAGATGCGTTCAAGCAGGGGCTGGCCTGAGATGCATTCAAATGGTCCGTGCAAAGGAAAGGTCTTCAGCAGAAGAAACCAACACTTCCCCTGCCCTGGGCAGTGCCCGTCAGCTGATGGTGCAAGGGGCAAGGGGCAGAAGGAGGGGGCAGCTCCAGGTGGGAGGCTGGTATTGGTCTAACTCAAGGAAGGAGGAAGAGAAGTGGGATGGAAATGTGGCCCGGGGCTGACCAGGAAAAGTTCATGTCACTTCTTGAAATTGGAAGTAGCAGGAGTCCCCGGCCATGGATGGACTCAAGTCCTCCTGTGCCTCCAGCTCTGAGCCTTGCTGTTGTTCTCTTCCCTCAGTTCCACAAGGGGAATTATATTATTCCCTCCTCACCGGGTTTTGAGATGCTCAGTTACTATGGTGATGGGGCCATAAAAGTACCAATGATAGCAAGAACAATAATAATATCAGACATGGTAGGAGCCAAATAATTGCATTTAGGGCACGCACACAACACGAAAGGGAGAGCCACCTCCATTCACCACGGCTCTCAAACCCCGAAGACAAAACTTTTGTCGCACCAATGGGCTCTCAGCCTGCTTAAAGGGCTAATTCCCAATTCCTGCAACATCCACTCAGTGTGAGGAGTGGTCACCAATAGCTGCAGCTCCAGGACTGGTCTCCACAACTCCAGCCAGGAAGAGGGGGGAGCAGCGGGGCCGGACGGCCTTTGCCAGTGGAGAAATCAAATGTTCCTCACACCACTGTGTTACACAAAGTCCCCACAGGTGTTTGGCCCCTGCACTGTGACCAGCTGGGCATTCTCTGCCCAGAGTGGCGAGTGTGCCCAGCACAATGCCACCCACAGCTTCCTTTGTCTCTGCTGAGCATAGCGCCTGCCTCATTAGGGGTTTTTTTTAATTTATGGGGTTTTAATTGAAAAAACTGGATAACATCTGTGGCTGCTTCACAACACCTGTGTGCGACAAGGCTGATTTTCAGCAGCGACAGTCACAATGTTTTCATCTGGGCAATGCTGAGTCAGTGCTGTGTGGCCTCCTTTGAACTGCTCAGGCAAGAACGATCCTTGGAGGGCACAAAATTAACATGTGATGGAAAACAAGATGCCGCGGAAAAAAATACGACAGACATCCGTTTTTAAAGGGGAAAGCTTGGGATGAGTAGGTGATGAGTTTGCAATGGTTCACCTGAAGAAATGCTGCTGGATTTCTCCAACCAGAGATGGAGAAACCATGCTCCAACCCAGATGGAGAGCTGGGCTGCCAAGCCAACTCTGGTGTTACAGGAAGAGGAGGTGGCAGAGTGGATTTGGCCTTTCCATCAGCATTTTGGGCAGTGTTTGCACCCCAGTTCTTGCCGGGCACCCATCTTGTGGCTGCCTGCTCCCTGAGAGGGGCTTGGGCAAGGCTTGTCCTGCTGGGGCACTGCTTGTGCCCCAGCAGTGACTTCCTGCTCTGCGGTTGCTGAGCATGAGGGGGCTGCTGGCAGCAGGAACACAAACTGCCCTTCTGCCATTTACACAGCCGCTGTGGGGACCTGCCCTGCTCATTCCTGCTCTGACAAACATTTGCACATTTGCAGCATCCCAGATGTGGCTGGGAAATGTCACCACCCGTGCTGTAGCACAGGGCACAGGGAACTGCCACAGCCCTGGCCTTGCCAGCTGTGGACAGTGAACCCAGAAGGCAGCAAACACCCCCAGATGGCTGAAAGCCCAGAATCCTTCTCCTTCATCATTAAGTTTGAGGCCCAGCACCCCCCAGGTAGTTTTTATCACGAGTAAAATGATCCTGAAGCTCCTTGCTGGTGTTGCCACCCAAATCCTCATGGTTTTGACTGCCTTGAGTGCTGCCTACCAAAATCTGCCTCCTTGCAGCATCTCCCAGGGCTTGCTGTGCAGGTGCTGCTGTAACCATTTGTCTGTTCAGGAAGCACAGAGCAGCCTGGGAGGCTTACAGGTGCCTCTTACATTTCTACATGCTCATGACAAAGCTGCTTGGTAGCAGGAGTGAGCGAGGAGCAGCAGGGACACAGCTCCGGCTGTGCACAGGCTGAGGTTTCTTCCTTGCAGGAGCCGCCCTGTACAAAGCTGGAGGAGGTTTTATCCACTACTCACAGCTCTGGGAAGCTCAGGCTGCCCTGAAATCCCTCTTCCCACTGTGACTTGGTAAATAAATAAAACCCTGTTCCCTGCTGAGCTCAGTAATGGCAACAGGGCTGCCGGGGCTGCAGACAACCAGGGCTGGCAGGTAGAATGCAGGGACCAGCTGAGTGGTTTGGGCAGGGAATAAAGGAGCAGCAGTGCTCACATTTCCGTGTCCTGCCCCTTGTCACTGCAGCTCGGCAACACCCCTGTGTAACGGGCTTTTTGAGCAGATTCCCCCTTGCACATCCTCGGAGCAGCCTCCGCTGCTCTCCCCTTCAGCACAGCGTCAGCGTCACACCCCCTCCTCCCTCACGTGTTCGGGCTAAGAATTCCCCTCGTCTCTCAGAGCACATTAAAAAAATCGATGTCATTATACAGCAAACATTAGTTATGATCAAAAAATGCAACTGAGAGGGATTGATCTGGAGGAGGGTTGCAGGAAGCCACCAAATTACCAAACACCAAATTGGTGGGGCTGGTCCAGACAGCAAAGCATCCTTAGTGACACGTGGCTTGACCCTCTCAGTCTCTGGTTTCTTTTACTGGCTTTTCCAGTTTGTGTTGTAGGCCAAACAGAAGTGGATAAATTTAATGATATATCTACGTGGTATGGTTCCTAAGAAGATATGGGACAAGAGAAAGCAAATTGCTTGTCTCAGCCTGGTAATCCCAAGGACATGGCTGATCCTGCTTGGGGAGAAACTTTATCCCTGTGATGGAGATCCCTCCATGCAGATGCTTCCTCAGTTGATTGTTGAAGCTCTCCTGGGGACAGGACTCCTACACACCCCTTTCCAGCCTGCACAGGCTCTCGGCCAACCTTGCCCTTAGGAAGCTTTTCCTGAGCATCTAACCCAAGACCTCTTGGCTGCAGTTTAAGCCTATTTCAGCTTGTCCAACCCTTGACCAATTGATCACCATCATTTTTATAACTGCCTTTTTCCACACTGATGAATGTAACACATCCTCCTACCTCCAGTTGTCTCAGTCCTGGAGCACAAACCAGCTCTCTCAGTCCATCTTCCCTGGGGCATGTTTTCAAAACTCTGTGAACTCACTCAATTTGTCTGAATCTTTCTTAGAGTTGTGATGCCAAAGCCTGGAGATATATGTCTCCAGCTGATGCATTGCTAGCACTAAATAGAGCCAAATAAATTACCTCGCTCCTACCCGAAACTATTAATACATCTGTGGGCAACACGTGCCTTTGCTCTCCCTTTCTCGAGCACTAGGTTATTGTCTGCTGCTCAGTTTGAGGACTACTGCACTGCTTGAGCCACTCTCCTGCTGGCTCACCAGCCCTTCCCCACCTCATATCTGCGATTTTGATATCGCCTTCCTAAGTGCAACACTTTGCACTTGGCTTTATTGAATTTCAGTGTATTGATTTCAGGCCATTTCTCCAATTTATCAAGATCTTTTTGCTCTGAGGAATCTGGCAGCAGCTTGTCTTATATCTGCTCTGCTGACAAAAGGTCTTTAGACCTCAGGGCTATCAAGCCAGGGCTTTGCATTAGTCCTGAAAATAGTCGGGAAGAACCACACGGGAGGCATGGGGACAGTGGCGGTGGAAGTGACAGACTGGCTCACACAGAAACAGCCCCACGCTGCCACCTCAGCCAGGCAAGGAGCAGGAGCCAGAGGAGGAGACAGAAGCAGCAAGATGGAAATGCTAATGGGTCCCCAAGGGTGAGAGCAGGGATGCCTGCTGAGAGATGCTGAGACCCTGCTGCAGCCCTGGGGACAGCCCTGGAGCAGGAGGATGGAGGGGAGATGAGCACCAGGATTTAATGGTCCCTCTTTCCTTTCGATTCAGTGCGTGATGAGCTGTCCTGCTCCCACCTGAGGGCTCGCCAGCAGAGCAGGAGAAGCCCCTGCAGCACCAGGCATTAATGGCACTATTTGGGGACAGCAAAACTGGAGTAAGATGGAGACAGAAGTCCACCCTGGGGTGCACAAACTGGGTCAGATGGTTTATTGTTGTTGTTGTTGTTGTTATTGTTATTATTATTATTATTATTAGCACCCAGAGGTTGGAGTGCTCCACTCTTTAAGGCAGAGAAAGAGTCTTGCAAAGCTGCTGTTTGTCCTGGGGTGGAAGGAGCAGCTCCCAACCCTTCTGTTTGGGCACACTGCAGGAGCACAAGTCTTTGGACAAATATTATGGACCTACAACAGCATCCACCTTCCCACCACACTCTCTTCCCTCTGCTTCTCCCACCAGCTTGCCAACAGCCCCTTCCTCTGCCTCCTCCTCCTGCCCTTTAGGAGGGCTGAAGTTCAGTCAACAATTACCCACATATTGGGAGGAATTTCCTAGGAAACGTTGCAAAAAAGCACCTCCTGCAGAGCTGCTTCCTGCTAAGTCCCCGTTCTCCCGTGGAGGGCAGGTGAAACAGCTGCTGGCACAGTGGGAAGGCAGGGAAAGCATCGGGAGAGAGCTGCCAACAACCCTGGGGAGTGGGCAAAGCAGAGGCGTAACGGAGGGGCCAGAACAGCTTGGGAGAGGGCAGTGGAAATGGTTTCCTTGGGAAAAGGCTGGCAAGCCTCAACTGGAAAAGCGATAGCAAGGAAGAGATAGCAGAGCTCCTCCAGGTGCTGAGGGCATGAGGAGAGAAGGGAGAAGAGGAGTGAGGTTTGGGTGAAGCCCTGGCAGTCACAGGAACTCACCTTGGCTCTTGCCATGGTCCTGGTGCAGACCCAGACGTGTGATAAGCCCTACTCTGCACACACTTTAAAATCTAAGTAGCTTATGAATAAGTAATAATCCCTTATTCCCAGAGCCATAATCTATATTTAATTAAGAAAATAACTAAACGGTGGCAGTAAAAGGGGCTGTGTGGGGAAATGGAGAGAGGAACCCTGTCAGATAAGCTGCAGTAAGAAGGGGAACAAACAGCAGCCTCAACATGGCAGAGGCAGCAGAGCTGTGGCCTCCAGCTTGGTTGCAAACTCAAGGTAACCTGGCCTTCAGAACACCTGTCTACAGCGAAGTGTGACACAAGAAGCTCCTTGGGCCAACAGGTGAGCTGCAGTTGGCCAAGAGAAATTCAGTCATTCACATGCAAGTGTGAAATTTCCTGCTGTTCAGTGATGCTGGACTGTGCACAGAGAGGAAGGCACCAAGGGGCCCAAGCAGCCCCCACATCCTGCACGGGAGCATTCAACAGCACCCAAAGGCCTTCAACGCTGCCACAACAAACTGTATTACAACATTTCTGTGCTCTGTGTCCAGTGTCTCCTCATGTCTGGCACAGGCAAATCCAAGCAAGCTCTGCAGCTGGGTGGCACACAGGGCTGGCAAGCTATTAGCCTGGAACGGGCCATGCCAGCCCAATGCTGGGCCAATGCCCAAAGCATGGAGAGATGTTCATACAATGTGGGCAGGAGCTTGTCAGTGCAGGCCAGAGTCCCCAGCAGTGCTCTGCTGGATCCCTTAATGCAGCCCTGGGACCACCGTCCTTCTCAATATCACCCCAGCACCCATGGGCACTGGATACTTTTCAGGGGTCTTTGCCCACCCAGAGCCAGTGCCAGGCCAAAGACTGGAGTTTGGCTTTCCTCCTGGTCTCAAGAGAGAAAAAGACGGACAGCAGCGTGACCATAGATGGTCCAAACACTCAGCACTTGTGTCCAGAACCCACCAAAACCACATCCCAGCTACATCCCCAGACCTTTCCCTCCTGGCGCCTTTCACCAGTTCCCCAAAGCATCACTGCAGCCTTGCTCTGTTAACTATGCTTTACTTAGCATTCCACTCATGGGGCCTGCAGGTGACAGATACCCCTCTGCTTCCTTGGATTGTAGTTGTGGAAATGACAGCATGTTTTAAAGGCTGGGTTAAAGAGAAGAAAAAAATCTCAGTCCACATACTATACATTATAAATAGACTGTCTGGTTTTTAAATTGAAAAACAACAATAATCACTGCTAAGAGCCTGCTGAACAAAACCAGCCTTATTACCACTGGGACAAATTCATATTTACCAAAAGAACACAAGTATTTTTTAAGCTGCTCTTGAGCTCCCTAAGTTGCTAATGTCCTGCTGCTTCCCCTCCCTGCTGTCCCTGGGAGTGGTGACACAAAGCCACAGCAGGGACGCGTGGGCAGTGCAAAGTAGGGACAATCCTTTCAGCCGTGGGCAAGGGAGAGCGAGGTGATTTGGGGCAGGCTCGGCTATGCCAGGCTGCAAAGAGAGATGCCATCAGTTTTTTTTTTTTTTTCAGCTGCACACTTTTCCTCTAACTGCTGTTTCATGGCAGGGAGACAGGAGGTCTGGAGAAATGTGGATGGAGAAACCTGGCTGTGCCTGGGTGGAGATGAGGGGTGGGCATGGGACAGGCAGCATTTCAAGGGGCACAGCCATTCAGGCAAGTCTGTCTTTCCATTCCTTTAAGGAACAGAGAAAAGCACAACTTTGAGAGGACATGGTGTGCACAGAGCCCACCAGCACAGAGTGGGCAGAGTCCCTGTGAAGATACTCTGAGAATACACCTCCCCACTGAGAGGTGAAGGAATGGTCCAGGGCAGCAGGGTGGGCAGGTGTATGAGCTGCAGGGACTTCTTGGATTTGGATTATCAAGGGGCATAACAGAGGTAACTGCCTCACTCTCCCATCACAGCTGTCACACTGCTGACAGCAGGGTCAGGAGATGGGCAATGAATGCGCTGAGGGAAGTGGAGGGATGGGATCCCCAAAACTGCCTGCCCCCCACTCCTTGAGCAGAACAAGTGGCTGGGGCAGGGAGACGGGTCTGCAGAATCTGTGCCATGGGCAGTGGGGTGCAGCTCAGTGGGATGAAGGGCACTGCTGCCAGGCATCGGGGCTGTCCTGAGGGTGCAGAGCAGGCTGAGTTCTCATACAGCACAGACATAGCCAAGGGAAATTAAAGCAGCCCCAGGTCCTGAGACCTTCCTTTCCTCTCTTCCCAGGCCATAGTACAGTGAGATCACTAGAAGCTGGCTGCTAAATCTGATCTGTCCTGTGCTTTGGGAACAGCATGGTACCACAGAAGTCATCAGTGTGCTGCAGAGGTGGCTGCCAACCCAGAGCCAGGAGCACAGCTCGAGCAGGTGGAGGACGGGAGCTGATGGAGGTAACACTCTTTCATCTGGGTTTTGGTCCCTGAATCAGAGGGCTGGACAGCATTAGCCATCACTGATCTGGAGCCAGCATCTGAATGACTGCAGAAGAAACTCACCCTTGCTGGAGCCCTGCCTGGGCTCTGTTTCAGGCACAGCTGCCAGCGGGCTCATGCAGTTGGCCTGTCCTGTGGAATGATCAGCACAAGTGATGTGGGACTGACAGCGTTCCACAGCCCTGGCCACAGGAGCAGCTCCCCTGAGCAGAGCCCTGGAGCAGCCATTCCCTGGGAGATGGGGCTGAGTGGGTCTTCTCTCTGCTGGAGCCTGGCTGTGGCCACTGGCGAGGATGCACAGACTTGTGAGGCTGAGCTACCAAGTGATGCTGACTGCTCTATGTTGCAAGTTCTCTTTCTGAGTGCAGCATGCAGTTCAAATGTTACAGAGAAATAAGAAAGGTGTAGCCTTGGAGATGGAGGATAAAGGAAAGGAACAAAAACAATTTAATAATGAAATCATTATGTAGACATGTCATGACTCTTGCCTGCTGGCATGGATTAATATCCATAAATCAAAGAGGAAGGAACTGTTTTTAATGCTGGAGATGGATGCTGGT
This sequence comes from Dasyornis broadbenti, assembly GCA_013397935.1. NCBI lineage: Eukaryota > Metazoa > Chordata > Aves > Passeriformes > Dasyornithidae > Dasyornis > Dasyornis broadbenti. The sequence continues at coordinate 1,595,174 of VZRN01000800.1, forward strand.
CCTCAGAAAATTGCAAAGGGGGCATTAATGAGGAGAGACATCTGGGAAAGGCTCCAGGTGCATTGGCTGCATGCACAGGAAATGCTGCAGCACTGCTGTCAGCTAAAAATTATTCCTGTGCTGTGGATCCATGTGGTCCATGGGGACAAAAGCATGAGAACCATGGGATCTCATGTGGAGGTGTTGGTCAAGCTCAGAAGGAAGGTGGACAATCCCTTGGTTCTCTGCTCCACAGGGCAGCTCCTTCCCTTCTCCTGCACACCAGGGAAGTTGGCCCCATCTTTTGACTTCGCTCAGCAAGAGTCTAGGTGATGGGACAGCCTCAGCCTGTGGAAGCCAGGAACCAAAAGTGAGGTGGGATGTGCTAGTACATCCCTCCTGCCTCTGCTGGGCATGCAGTCACCAGAGAGAGGAGGCAGGGACAGTGTCATGTCCCAGCCACCACCACTGCCATGGCACAGAGGATGGCACAGCACCCATTCCTGCTGTTTCATCAAGCACGGGATCAAGCAGGGATAAGGATCACCCTTTGGGGCTGGAAGGAGACCTCCACTGTGAAAGACAGAGCTCTGAGGTCACATGGAAGGGGCAGAGGCGCAGAGCATGGAGCACCTCTGTACAATGCTTCCAGAGCCCACCCTGAGGGTGGCTGGTGGGCGTCTGGGCGAGAGGTAATTCCCCTGCTGAACAGGCACAAGCTCTAAAGCATTGATCAGGGACTGCCCTCCTTGGGATGTTCCCTTTCAGGAGCACAAGACCCCTCCCAGGATTTCAGAGGGTGTTAAACCCAGGGGAGATGGCACAGGGAGACCTTTCACACCCCCGGGAGGGCTCTGTGTGGTGGGTGCTGCTGTTGGGAAGAGGGGGGTCACTCCTGCTGCCAGTGCTTTTTCCTAAGGAGAGGCTATTGAGTGCCAGGATTTCGTTAATCACATTTTGTGTGCATTTTAAAAACCCCTTGAAATCTTCACTTTTTAAGAACATCTGCTCCTCTCCCACCCACCCTGTAATCTGGCAGGGTCTGTCTCTCACGCCTGCTCTCCCTCTGCCCTTCCCGGGACCACCTCCTTCCACTTGCACTGACCCACTTTAGGCGTCAGATTCGCAGCCCAGCGGCTCACCCGGGAGAAGAGGCTGGAATCACAGAATAAATGAGCAGAGCCAGGGAGCCAGGCAGGGCTGAGAGAGCAGGAACAGGATCTCCAGCAGAGAGGGACACCCACGGCCGCATGCACACGGTGAGGAGAGGAACCTGCCAGGGAGAAGCCTGGGAGCGAAGGATGCTAAGGAAGCATTCACAGTACAAATGGATTAGAGGGGAAAAGGGGAGAGGAAACAAGGCAAGGAGGTGAGCAAGGGAAGGGCATGACAGAGAGGGGCACAGGGCAGTGGAAGGGAAGCTCACCAGCCAGGCAAAGCCCTGCACAGCACTGCTGCTGCTTTTCAGGTTGCACTGCAAGGGAAATGTGTGATTTGGGAGAAAGCTTGATCCTAAGACAGGAGGAATCTGCCACCCCAGAGGGGTAGAGCAGGATGGGGGCCAGGGAAGTTGCTGGCTTGGAGGATCTTGAGGGCTGCCTGGACTGAGCTATAGAGACGAAAAGGAGGGATGCAAGAGGCTGAGTATCTGGAGATGCCTCAGCATTTCAGGGCTTATTTAAAATGAACAGTCAGCTCCTTCAAGGTTCACCTCATGTGACGGAGCAGCCCCAACTTCTGACAGCAGAGCAGAAGCAGCTGCTGTCCCAGGGTCCCGGCAGAGGGATGGAAACCCCAAGCATGAGATCCAGAGAGTTGCTACAAGCAAATCCATGTGGCAACATCAGAAAGCCATGCTGGGGCTGAGCTCACAGGCAGACAAGCTTAGCCCTCAGGGAGCAGGGAATTGCTATCTGTCTGTGTCTCCCTCTGTTTTCCCTGATTTTATTGTGTTTTGTTTAATTGAATCACACACACACATGCACACAAAGCCCCAACTCGTGGTGTAAAGACTGTAAGGAAATGAGCAGCAAATTAACGTTCCAGGAGGAGCGATGCTGAGCAAACACGTGACACTCGGCACGAGCTGCGAGCAGGAGTGAGGCAGCAGCAGGAGAGAGGAGAAACTGGCAGAGAGGGAAGAGGGAGATGCAAAGGGGTTTTCCAAGGGGAAATGGAGCCCAAAGAAGCAGAACAAGGGAAGGAGGAAAACCTGAGAGGAGAAGGGAGAGGACAGCACAGATGATGCTGGTGATTCCTGTAAGGTCACTGTGCCCAAACAGTCACTGATCCCTGTGTGGAGCAGTTCAGAGCACAGTGAGAGAAAGCTCACACAGCTTGTGGCCAGGGGATGGCTGGGCTGAAGGGACACAGCTCAAAGTACAAGGGGTCCTTCACTGCTCCAGGACTCTCCTCCTGCCCCAATATGAACAAAACACTCGTCTGGACCCAGTATTCAAGTCCACCAGGGCCACTGTCATGGCCCTGGTGGACTTGAGAGAGCTCAGCCTCTCTGCTCTGGCGTGGCAGCCCCATCCCTCCCTCAGCTCTCAGCTCAGCCAGGACCCCCTCTCCCCTTCCTCTTGTACCATCTGGTGCAGTGCAGCTCCACACAAGATGCTCATCCTCCGGAAAACATTGGATACTGGGGAATGATGGGCATGCGGGGTGAGACCATGATATGCTGGGACATGTGCTCCAGCACTCCCCAGGCTCCTCATCTCCACGGATGCACCCCAATGGCACCATCCAAACCCTGGGTGACCAGTGCCACCCTCAGTAGTCTGTGACCACAGTGCACAGGGCAGGGACACCAGAGGGGAAGGAGCAGAGAGTTGTCTGTGCAGTCAGGAGCTCTCTGGCCACTCCTCACCTCCCAGCTCACCCCTGCTCACAAGGGGCTGCAAAACAGCACAACACAGATCAGCCACTCCGCAAGATGCGGTGCTCTTCCACACTGGAGGAGTGCAGGGTTAAAGAATGTTGATTATCCTGCCCAGGCTCGCTGTGACAGGCCTCACATGTGTTAAGTCACATCCAGATATGAAACCACTCTGGAAACCAAGACATTTATTCAAAGGAGCAGCAGCATTGCACACACATCTGCCTGTGTAAAGGAGAACTTCAAAAGGGCTGACAGTCACAGAGCCCAGCAGTAACCTTTGGCTAATTAGCTGTCTTGATTTTCTTGCAGTTTATTTTTATACTTCTTGGGCTCTGAAGTGCATTTACTGTAATGTCAGAAAGGCCAAGGTAAATATAAAGCTTTCTAGCAATAACTATATCCACCCCACCAAGCTTTTGGGACTGACAGCTCCAGCTTGGCATGGGTCAGGTGGAGTGGCAATGCTCTGCTGAGGGTTTTGTATCGCACAGGACTCACTGAGACTGTGCTGGTGGAAATGATAAAGACACCTGGGGCAAAGCAGGTATGGACATGGAGCACAATGAGCACGGAAAAGAGGGCACCTGTAACGGTGCTTTCCTGAGGTCAAATCACAAATGAGCAGAAAAGACAGAGGGGTGAGGAAGTCTGCAGGATGCAAAGCTGTGAGCCAGCTCGGCAAGGAGAGTGAGGTCAAGAACAGCAGGCAGCCAGCAAGGTGGGAGTGATGCTGAACCTGTAGAGAGAAGCAGGTGGGACCCCACTCTAAGCATTAAGGAAGTCATCAACAGGAACTGCACTGCTTAGAGAGCCTGGAGAAGCCACAGAGCCTTCCTGCTCCTAGGCAGAGGAGAAAGAAGCTGGGAAAGATGCTTTTGTCAGATCTCGGTCAAGAAGGGATTTTTCAAGTCCCGTTGGGGTGGAAGATGACTACTGAAGCCGGTCACTGCTCCCCACCCTGGCTGTGCTCCATGAATCACTGCACGGTGCCACAGACCCCCTGTGACCCTTGTCAGAGAGGCTGGGACTGTCACTGGCTGGGACCTGACACCCCAGGGCTTCCCTGTCAAAGCCAACCCCTCCATCCTGGCTGACACCCGCTCCATCCCCTGCACTCCACAGACTCTGCATGGCAGCACTGCCGAATTCCTCTCGGCCGAGGTGTTGGGGTTAAGGTGAGAGACCGAGATACTCCTGCTTCTCTCCACAGGGACATGCAGCCCATTCTTGCAGGGCACCTGCCTCCTGCAGGCTCCAGCCCTGGGGCTGGGCACAAACGTGGGACCAGGCGGAGCCACACTGTCAGGAGACACTAAGGGTAAAAAACAGCTCGGTGATCTCTGTGCTCTGGTCTCCAGCACAAACCACTCAACATGTGGCTCTCCCCAGACTCCGCACAGAGAACATCAGTTGAAAGAAACCAGAGATGAGACCAATGTATTAATGATCAGAAATGAAGCAACTGGGGCTCCTCTGCCCCCAGATCTAGCAAGGAGACTTCTGAGTACCTGCAGATGGGTGGCAGGTACCCAGGACTTCAAACAGTCTCCCTCCTCAGCTGCTACTCCTCCTGCCTGGCTGGGTGTCAGTCTCAGGACTGCCCTGTGTACCAGCTGGGAGAACTCGGTGCCAATTAAAAAACAGGCTCTTGGATCCTTTGAACCACAGAGAAACAAAACCCGTGAATTCAACCTTTGCCTTTTTTTCCCAAATGGTGTCAGGAGTTGAGGAGACAGAACAGTGCTGAGTGCAATTGCTGTTGAAAGCTGCTGCCTATTTCACTGTGCTTCTTGAACTCCACCAGTGCAGCTGTGCTGGAGTCGGTAACTCCAAATCTTTAATTTTAAGGGTCAAATCATTACAGACTCACTCAGGAAAGTTAATAGGAAGTTTACCTTTGACTCAGCTATGTAAAATCAACAAGAAAATTCCCAGCTGATCATCGTGATACACAGTTCCATCTCCAATCCCAAGCATCCCTTCCTACAAGTCAAACTCATGTTAAATTTTCATTTTTAAACCCATTCTTACAATTAGAGCTTGTGCTGTCTGGTCAGAACCAAAATGTCTTGGATGGCAGGGCTTGGTTTCGGGACTGACTTCAGCCAGTGCTCAAATCTGAGTCTCCTCACTCCTGCTGAGTTTCAGGCGTTTCAGGACTGAGCTCTCTGCTGGGACAATGCACCTGCACAGCAGAGCATGGCTCTGTTCAGCCCCCCAGTACGCGGTTGGTTGGGCCATGACTGTTCCTGAAAATCCCTTTGGCCTCACTCAAGCACCTTAAAAGCCCTTTGTACTAGCAACCTGCACCTGGGTTGCTTTAAATGATGAATACCACGGGGGCTGTTTCAAAGCATCTTAAATATCATTGGGTTTGCGAGCAGAGCAAAGCACTTCGGTATCCATAGTCCTAAAACCTCACACGGGGTAATGGTGAGCAGCAAGCACTGAAGGTTCTGTCATCAAGGAAGGAGTTATTACACTGCTCCAGGCAGAAAAGGAGACAGATGCAGCACAAAGCCCTCACCCCTCTCTGTCCTTTCATTGCCCATTTCCCTCGGACAGATGTGTGCGATGCCTGTGTAATCTCAGCCCTCTGGCACGGCCAAAGGCTTTTAAAGGAGTTGGTACCATTCAGGGAGGAAAGGTCCTGAGCTCATAGGTCATGCACATACACCTGCATATACATTATTAATGCCCTCCACATGACAGCTGCTGGCTGCATCTACAGACTCTCTCCACTGATGCCTCTCTCTGAGTCACGGCTGTGTAAAGCGCCCTGACAGACCTGGAGGATGAGAGATGTGGTAAAATCCCAAACATGAGTATTGCATCAAAGGTTCTGTGGTTATCAGAGCACAAATAACATCTCCCTCACAGTTTCAGGGGCAGGAGTAGTGCTAGGGCTGTCTAAGCACCCTGCTGGAGCACAGGGTCCATACCCAGGGGCACAGTGTGTCAGGGCAGCCCAAGATGCTCCACGGGGGTGCAATGGGGTGGTCTGTCCATGCTGCTGGCAGAGGAGCTGGGGAACTCAGTGAGAAGCTGGTGGGTGGACTTGAGTGGGATTTCTCCTGCATGGAGATCTCGGCAGTCCTCCACGCATGCCTGGCTGTGTCAGTCACTCTTGGTTTAGCTGACACGCAGGAGAGAGCCTCATGTGAGCCTTTCAGGGGATGCTGCGCCCTCATGGTGGGAGACTGCCCCACGCACCCTCACGGATGCACAGAACCTGAGGCACTGTGCAGTGCAAAATGAACAGGGATGGCTGGGACAGTCTCCCCTCTCCCAAAGATCTTTCTTTTTTCATTACCATCTTTCTTATTCTCCCCAGGCCTTTCACCTGCTCTGAAGCTGCTGCTGCCTCAGCCACCCAAGATGAGTGAAGGATACGTGAGCATCTTGATGGACACAAGAGCCACTTCCTACAGCAGGTACCCTGCTATGCCACAGGCACAGACACTATTCCAAGCAATCCTGGAGCATGGGCAGGAGCTTCCACCCATATTTTGCTGGAGCTCTGCCCTGGGGGATGGCTGTGGCCATGAGGAATCAGGGCCCACGCTCAGCCCTGCCCTGCAGCACTGGGCTCTGAGGCAGGGGGACCTGCATGGGGAAAGACCCCACTCTGGGAATAGACAAGAAGCAAGACATCAGGGAGGATCACTGCTTCCATAGTGGGTTTGCCAGCAGAGAACTCTGCTCCTTCCAACTCCACCCCTCTGCAGAGTCAGTGACTCCCCCACCGTGTATTACATTTTATTCTGTAAGTGCAAAGCAATTTCCATTGAGGGTAGGGACAGTGAAGCACAGAGAAAGAGGAGAATAATATCTCATCTTTCTTTAATCCCCACCATCCCAAAGGATCCTGGTGCCGTTTGCTTTACTTTCTATATGTATGCACAGTTAATTAGCATTACCACAGAACTGCAGGTATTCTCAGACTTAGTAGAGGGAATATCTTGTAAGAGAAGGGTAAGCAAATTGTTTCTGCTGTTTCCATTACAGCCAACTTTGATTATCCAGGGTAATGGGATAACAGGGACAAAGCAAAAACATGGATAACATGAGACCTATGCAAATTAAGCTGGGGGAAAAAAAAGTGATGCTGAGAGTAATGGAGGAAAGAAAGGTCAGTAATACTGATTAAGGAGCATGGAGATCCCTGCGTTAGCACTGTCCTAAGCTCACAAATCCATACACAGTGGCACCTGGGCATGGTAGGCAGGGAGCAAATCTATAGGGTCTGTCACTGTGAAAGGGAAGCAGAGACATCCCCTGCACAGCAAAGCCAAGCTGCAGCAGAGGGAGGCGAATTGCATTAATGCTGAGCATTTCAAAGCCTCTGTGTGAGGGATTTGTCATTAAAATGAATAAGATTTGGGCACTCAACCCACCTCCTCCCTACAAGAGCAGGAAGAAGCCCAATTTAAAGGTCAGCGTCTTAATGGTTTTCGCTGCGTATATACCAGGATAATTCCTCTCCAAACAGAAATCCAGCACCTCCTCAGTGAGCCACAGCCACTGTCTGAAGGAGCACAGGAGCATCCATAGCTGAGGAGCTATAGGAGTACAGGCAGGTACAGCTTCTACGCTAAAACAGGAGGGAAGAGGCTCCAACTTCATTTCCTTGCAATAGAGCCCAAGATGAGGAAAGGGAACAGCCCTGGAGTTCCTCTGTAGTCCCCCATCTCAGCAGAGACCAGATTCACTCTGCTCTGTCAAAGGCGATTTTCAAATCCTTGGCACCAATATCGTGGAGGCAGCTCTGAAAAATCTTTGGTGGTGGGTGGATAAAAAGGGCACCAGTGGAGATGAGAAAGAAAGAAGAGAGGGAGGAATCTTAGAGGAAGACGAACCTTCTCAATAGGTTTTATTGATTTTACCCGAAGAGAGAACAGTAGTGGGAAATATATGCCATTTAAATGTAAACCAGCAATAAAAATAATTATTAGAGTCACAATCTCAATCTGTTAGCATTTTATGCAGAAATGATCTTCGTGGGAAATATTTTCTGAGTAAATTATTTGCATTTACTTAGTATGAAGGAACCTCTTAAATATAACTCAGTCATTACCATGGACTTTTTTTCAGGGGTTGTTTTTAGTCCTCAGTTTTTGCAAGTGCCTGATGATTTCACAGTCCCTGAAGAGCCTGACTTGAAGAAGTTGCTGGCACACCCCATTTGGGATCTCCTGTCCATGTCTCTGTGGATGTTCCCATTTCCATACTGGAAATGCCTCTGGATTTCAATGGCAGCTAGAAATCACCACTGTCCACCCAAATGATGATAAGACTTTGTGACAGGCCAAAGGAGGCTGCATCACTTGCTCAGATGTTGGGAGCTTTAATTGATGAAAAGTAACTTCAGAGCATGTTTCCAGGCCGTGTATATCCAGAAGAAGTGAAAACCACCTGACCATCTCTTTGAGCTTTCCCTCTCGTAAAAGAAGAGGAAAATGAGGGGTTTTCCCTTTGCGGAGGAGCTGCAGGGCTGACAGTGAAGATCCCAGGCAGGAAGCCCTTTCCTGGTGCAGGAAGGGAGATTGGATGTGGCCACCCGTATCTCGGAGCTTTTACGGTCAGTGCCTTGTCCCCAAGATCAGTCCCCATGGGACACAGCGCTGCCCACGTGCGGGTGCTCAGGGGAGGTCACCGTCCCTGTCACTCCCACGCCATGCACATCTCAGCCGCAAAGAAAAAAATAAATACCCTCTTCTGCCTGGGGACACCTTTTAATCTTCTTGCTAGATTTTCATACCCTAGTCTGGACTCCCAGCTGGGCCAGGCATGATCTCATTTAGCATTCCATGCGCAGAGACTGCTAAACCAAGGCTGCTATTTTATGCTATGCGCCGGTACGGGCTGGGGATACTCTCACTGATGGCACTGGGGGCTCTCACCACCCTGCAGCAGCCCATACTTTGCCCCAGAAAGGGTAACATCCCATGCAGGTGGCCACCTGGACCATCTGGGAAGCTCACCAGCCCCTTGCAGACCCTGGTGGCAGGACACTTGTGGGCAGCAGGTGCCAGAACAGCAGCTCTCCAGGAGCCAGGAAACTGCCAGGGTCCCATGCCAGCAGCTGCCACTGGCAGAAACCACTGCATATCCTTGAGTGGGTCTGGCCTTGTGTCCACAGCCTGTGGAGCTGCTCTGGCCCCGTGTCCACAGCCTGTGGAGTTGTTCTGGCCCCTGATGCCCTGCTCATTTCCAGGTCTCCAAACTCACGCTGGCCCTCACGCTGTGTGGGTAATTCAGGCTCGCAAGGGGGTTATTAAAATCCATTCAAAGCTAATGTCAGCCAGTTCAGTGTTAATGTCAGTGGCTGAGAGGCACAGCAGGAGTGGGTGGAGAAGGGCTTTGATTTCCCCTCTCTAATTTCCAAGCGGGATGGGCTTGGCGGGCAGTGCTGGGAAATGGGGAGTGTGGCGGTGGGAGCATGCGGTGCCACAGCTCACACAGCAGACAGGTGGGATTCACAGTTTAATCCCAGCAGCCAAACATTTCACTTCATGTTTTGCCTGACAGGACCTCTCCCTGGCTGGCCATTTCAGAGGCATGTTATCTGCCAGGATCCCAGCAGGTGAGTCTGCCTGAGCAATCAGTTCTGCACAGTGGCTGGGAAGGGGCTGTTGGTGATGTTCTACAAGGTGCTCTGTCGGGTATTTCAGGTGAATTTGGCATCACACCCAGGCACTTCCCATCGGGTGCACCTGGAGGTTCAAACCGCATGCCCCAAGTTCTGCACTGACTTGCAGCCCCTCAAACTTGCCGGGGTTGAAAGCAGGGCTGGAGTTAGCTCACGTCGTTCAGGTGAGTCAAAACCATCCCCTGGATTTTGAAAAAATCCGGGTAATTTCAGGATGTGGCTAGCATCATGCAGGCTAAGATAAGAGTAATCAGAGCTCGGGGCCATAAGCCGATTCCTTGCATATGACAGGAAGGAATTAGCCCTGTCTGTCCACCCCGTGCCTCCCGGCAGCGTTTGTACACATGGGCACACACCTGGTGGGGGGCTGAGGCACGGGGACACGTGAGTCCTGATGCTTGCCAGGGAGAGCGTGACAAGGATCCAGTAGTCCCACGGGCAGAAGATGGGGCACAGACAGCAGAGGAAATCTGCTCCAACCATCATTCACAGGGCGGGTATTGCCTGTGAACTCCTTGCACTGGCATGGCAGCGCTGGGAACCCCCAGGTCTCCTTCCCAGGAGGCCCTGCCCTGGTTCTCCCCTGGTTTCAGCATCTGTTTGCAGCGGGGATTCCTCCACATTGGCTGAGAAATGCATTGCAGTCTCTTAATAGCTCATCCTGGCTGGAAGCTTTTCCTCGTATGTAAATACACTGTGTATAACAGTGGCCTCATTTCGCACTATAGGAGTGCATCAGACGCAGCTAAAGGTGCTGAAGATGGCTTAAATGATCCAAATTTAACATTTAGTTATGTAGGCTGAATATTTCAGTGAGTTTTTAGGTTAGAAGGTGCTGTAAATGGAGCCTGACCTCCTAGACAGTGAATTTTACCCAGGGATTAAAATCAAGTCTGACCATTAAGCTTCATCCTTCTGACAGATAAAAATTAGTGTGGTTCATAGGCAAGGGGGACAGCTGCTGGAGGCACTCTGGTCACAAGCCACAAGATCAAAGTGCTGAACAACATCTCTGAAGGGCAGCAGGTCCTGCCTGATGATACTGCCACAAACCAGGTTATTTTGCGTTAGCTTGTCTGACTTGTGAAATGAGAGTAACAAACAGTTCTGAGGTCAAAGCCAGTGTTCAAAGGCAATATTTGGTGCTGCTGTTTTCACCTAGGAAATAGCTGCTATTCAAAAATCAGCGCTATTAGAGAAAAGTGAAACTCTAGCGATTGGCCAGATGGGTCAGCGAGGTGGTTTAGGGTGGCAGGACCATGGAGGAGATGTGTGGCACTAACAGACCCAAGTCCCACCCTGTGTCCCTGAGGAGAGGAGTCAGGGAGGTGGGAAGGAGCTGCATCTCCCTGCAGCCGGCACCTTGTGCCACGTGGCAGGTTCCCAAGAAGCTGAGAGCGGGTGATGATTTCTTTTGCCAGTTTTCTAATTTATCTAATGAGCAAGAAAATAAATCAAGCTGACAGTCACCGAGGTGGTTTTGAGCCTCAGCTTCTCCAGTCCCCTTGTTCTCCCAGCCCATTTTATATCAGGGTTACAACCCGAGGACACAGCACTAACTCCTGCTATAATCTTTTCTTTACCAACGTCACTTAGCAGATGGAGTCATTTAGATATGCTCACGTTTAAATGAGTGGCTTGCCCTGAAAGGGACAGAGCTGGGGCTGCTGGCAAGGTTTTTGGGATCGTTAGCCTAGAAAATGCTTAGCAGGGGAAGCAGTTGGCAGGCAGATTTCACGGACGTGGCACTGCTGTCCTCTGCCAGCAAAATTACAAGGCTGAAATCCTGGAGCTGGATGGGGCCAAACCGTTCACAGCAAACAATTTAATTGATGAATGAAGTGAATTGCCCAGGAGACGGGTTTTAGTCATCTGCTCTCTGCATGGAACTGCTTGGAGGAGGGTTTGCACAGTAGAGTGGTGCCTGGGATGGGCTGGCTGGGGCTCCCCATGGTGGGAACCTTCACCAGAGCCTGCTGGGCACCCCCTCCCTGGCTGGGCTACCCAGAGCTTTGAGCCTGGCTACCTCCAGGCTTGCCAATCCAAAGGTGTCATGCTTCCCTGCTGAACGGAACGAGAGGGAGATGTCTTTACAAACAAACTGTGAGGCCTACTGGTAGATAAGGCCAGATATTGATAGGTGAAAGAAGCAATGGGAACAACCATAAATTTCATAGGAATTCCATTAATTGACACAGACTGTTATTCACCCAAGGCAGTGTTAAATCCCTGGATTTAGAGAAAAAGAACAGAGACACAAAGAAAATAAAAAGGGGGGGGGGGGGAAGTACATTAGAAGGGAATCTGTATTAGGTGATTCGGGAAGTCTGTACCTCTTGAGTACCTCAGCCAATGGGGAAAGAGAGTGGGAAATGCAGACGGGAAATTAGGATAAAAAGAGGCTGCATCCTCTAGCAATTTGAGAGACCCCATGGGAAACTGTCCCATGACCTCTCCCTTTATTCGAATAAAGTTCCAGGACTCCTCTGTCTCCTTTTTGGACATAAACCTCTGGTGTTTGTGGATTGATTTCCTGACACTACAGATGTTACTGCTCCTAAGCCTTCGTTGCTGGACCAGTGATGGGACCACACAGAAGATCTCAGCCCTTGGTCCTGGAAAGGGAACAGCGCAATGTAAGGACGAGCAGCACCAATCTAAACAGCAAAAGCTACTCTTCAGCTCCTACAAGAAATTCCATGGCAGTCTCAGAGGTCTCTCCTCTCTAGCTCCCTGACCTCCTGCACAAGGCTACCTGCATAAGCTCCTTTCATTTGGTCTAATAAAGTAAATTAGCTCTCCAGCTCTTCCAAGGAGAATAGGCATAAAAATGTACATTGAGATGAATGCCTACAACCCTTGAAAATACCTCTTGCTTGTGAAAAGGCTTCTGAGGAATGAATAGAAGGGACAATGATTACCAAAAAAGGAGGAAATATTGTTCATGCTGCCTGCGCAGCATTTGACCCAGCCCTTGCAAAGGTTGGGGAGAAAAAGGAGGAAGAAGGCAGGGAGCTGAGACACTAATGGCAATCATTGCTCTGTGGGGAGCAATATCTCACTGTGTCCATGGAGATCAATCGCAAATTATTCAGCCTAATAGTTCTCAAAACAAACTCTTATTCTGCTCCTTTGTGGCAGGCATGAAGCTTTCTCTGCAAGGCCCATTTTACATCTCAGGTAACTCAGTGCTGGATGGTGTAACGCTCCATTGTGAAACGCCTGCAGGAGCCTTTGATGCCGGCATCTTCCAGACGAGACGCGGAGCTTATCAGCTCAAATAACACAACTGTCTTTTATCCTTTGTGTCCCAAGCCTGCTGTTTTGGCACTTATATTTGTAATTCATTGCCTGGCTCTGGGTCTGGATCCATCTGGACAGGCAAACTGTCTATCTGTCTGCATTGCTGAGATATTTGTGTCTGCCCCGAGGGGCCTGAGCACCTAAGCTCTGCTTATCTTCATTGATGCTTGGGTTCCTAATTGGTTAAGAGTCATTTTGGAAAGGTGGTCTTAAGGGCTGTGGTCTTGTAGATGCTTTCAAAATTACTACCCCCAGGCCAGGCTGTCCATCTTTCCCTGCGACTGCATCCCTGGTCTGCTCTGGCTTCCAGAGATGCCCGAGCATCTCCAGCTCTGCTGTCCCTCCCTTGAAGCTCAGTCCCAGCCCACGGACCTGCCCGCCTTTCACCAGCACTAGATTTTCTTCAAAAAAAGGACAAATGAGGTGGAAGAAGAAAAGGTGAAAACATGATAATAGCTATGGGAAAAGGCCGCCGCTAAAGATTTGACAATGCTGGAAATAGAGGCTCAGAGAAAAGTTTTTCTCCAAAAATTGTTCTTTTCAATCTCAACAGCACACTGAGGAGAAGTTTAAGCACACTTCTTACCACCTTTTGTACTCAAATTCGAAATTCACCTGTCTAACCAAGCAATAACAGAAATAATCTTTTTTTATCCAGCCGCACATTTTGCTACAGAAATTTGTTTCCATTAAGCTATTCCCTTTTGTCCTCTTAGAAAGCATATTTTAAATAATAACAGTGTAAAAAAAAAAATTACATACTACCCAAAAAACTCAACCCTGTCAACCGTGCACTTTTATACAAAAGTTATCTCCTTCTTTCAACGGATTGATGAAAACCCTTTTCATAATGTCAAGGTGGAGATGAGGAAGAGGGAGAAAATTTCTAAGTGCCCAGCACAGCTAGTCATTTGAACAGGGAACACAGGGCCAAATCTGGTCTTAGAAAACTGAGCTACAGCTCCAACATGAACCTAAGGTTCTTTTCCTGCTTTGTAAAACAGAATTTTGTAGAAGTTGGGATGCGGGCGCACACTGCACTTTTCATCTGTTTGGGAGAAACAGTGCGTTTTTTCCACATTCTTTAAATCTCAACAAAAGAATATGAACTCAATATTTAAAAAGTAAAAATTAAAAACACAACCATGATAACTTTCACTGTTACCACACTTTGACAAGTGCAGCAGCCGCAGCTCAGCAGGTCAGGGTTGCCCCAGGAAGGTCAGCACTCAGAGAAGAGTCCCACCAGGAATAACCCCAATAATACCAACGTGAGAAACGCAACCCTGGCTCTCTGTCTGTGCCTGCTCCAGACTTTTCCCTACCGGACATGAATGCCATGAGGCTCCTCTTTGCCATGCACTCCTGGGGAGGATTTTCCAGCACTGGAACTCTCCCCAGGAAGACTTGTTCCATCGCTGCTGGCTCTCCCACAGGCAGCGGTCTCACAGCAGCTACTCCTCTCACTCCAGAGATGCCTTGGTCAAGGCCACCCCTCACCTCTGAGCCTGTGAGTCACTGCTGGTTCTGCCCACAGTCCTGAAGGTCTCCTAGTTGTTGTCTGCAGGGGCTGGGAGGAGCACTGGACACGGCATTCGGGATCCCACGAGGTGGTCACCAAGCCCAGTATTTGAACTGCAAGGATAAAAGAGAAAGCATCAGAGGGAGTTTCATCAGAGGGGATAAAAGATGGATTGATGGCTTGATTAACACCAAGACATCCCAGGGACAGAACAGCTGCTTAAGCCATGGATCACAGACAGAGACACTGGGACCAGGGGTGAAGGGGAAGGAGAGCACAGGGAGGTCCAAATGAGAGCAGCTGCTCAACGGAGTAACTACAAAGGAAAAGGAATCAACTTGCCAATGGAAGAGGGACTGTGAGAAATGCTGCAAGGGGACCTGGGACTGAAGTAAAAAGAAAGGGACAAATGCCAGACAGGGATGGAAAAAGATGCAAGGAAGATGGATAGCTCTGGGCATGCCCAGGGCAGATGGTACAAAATATCAGTGCAGAGCTCCTGGAGGAGTGAAGAGCCACTGCCACCACCAGCACCAGCCACCCAGCATGTGAACGTCTTAATAAGCTTAATAACCCTCGTTACACCTGAAGATTGGTCTCAAAAATGCCTTTTAAATCTCCTGTGTGATGCTATTGCTCTCAGTGGTCAGTTCCCACACCCTCGTTGTTTTTCTATTACTTTTGGATACCTGGCTGGCCAGTGCTCTCGCTGCTTCCCACTGCTGTCAGTTCCTGCTCACCTGCGATGCCAAACAACCAGTACAGCAAGAAGAAGTGACACTGAGTGTAACAGTACTCATCTTTGTGATATTCAATGTCTTGTTTTATTATCATCCACGCAGTAACAATAATAGCAATATTAGTGACAACCATTTTGTTACTCCTCCTGTTAGTAATATTCAGACATGACCTAGGAGGTATTTCAGAAAGACAACACAAATCCAGTGCAAGATCCAGGGGAACAGGGCAGTTAATTAAATGTCAGAGTGATGGACAGAGCTGGGACAAGGCTGGAACAACATCAGAGAGCTGGACAACCTCTGACAAGAGCAGGGAGATGGATGGATCTGGGACACGTCCCAGACCTCTCCCCCAGCAGAAGCACAACCCTCCTACCCACACACACCTTTAAACACAACATTGCTCCCTCTGTGTCACTGCTTCACTGACTTATGCAGGTGAGGAAATTTGCTGGGGAAAGCTGCCTTCCAAGCTGTGTCACTGATCACAGCCTGATCTAGTGACATTTTTATACCTCCAGACGGTGCAAAGGAAATAAAGAGCCCCACTGAAAATGACAGTGTCTTAGAAGTGTGGTTTACCAGCATACGTGTGAACTCACAGCAGGCAGGGGTTTATTTTGCAAAGGATTTCTTCTCCTTTTTCCATACTAGACATTCATAAGAGAGGAAGGTGGTGGCCGGGGAATATGGAGAGAGAACGGCAGCTGGAGGGTGTTCCAAAACTCCACGAACATTAGAGAACAAAAGGAAGCCTGTGACAGATACCGGGCAATCTGTAAGTCATCAGGAAGAGTGGAGAGCATAATAGACTAATCAATCAGAGAGACAAGGGTGAAGTGTCACAGGGAGGCAACAGGTGGCTGGAGGTCAGTTATGAAATATAATCTCTAAATTGGAAGAAGAGCAGTAGCACAAGAACAATGACAGGTTTTTGAATGCAGGTAGGGGAACGTTGGATTGGTGATTTCCAGGAGAGTGAACGTTGGATGGGAATATTATGGGGATAAGGAAAAATAACCTGGTATTTTAGAGACGGGCACGTATTCTGTGAAGTGAAAGGCTGAGCTGGCGAGACTTTGAAGTATTGTTCCATTTCAGAAAATGCTGCTGGTAGACAGACGGTGGGGCTCCCTGGTGCTTGTTCCTCTGGGTTTCCAGACAAAGTTTGTCAGGTTAGAAGCAAAAAAAATAGTGATGACTTTTCCTAAACGTAAGTTCTGCAAATAACAGCTGGGATCTGAAAGCCAAGCCAGATCCTTTTTAGCTCTGTTGATTTCTCATCAGTGATCCTGGCATGCGTAATCTCTAATCTAGTTAGCTGGAATGCAGGGAAGTTGCACAGTGCCACGCATGAGAAGCTGGGGATTCTGCAGGTGAATTTAATTACCCCTTCCACAGATAAAGTGGGAGTCAACAAGGCACCACTCACCCTCCATTAGCTACCTGGGCTGCACAGGGCCAACAAGAAACCAGGCAGCATCATTTACTGCTCCTTCTAAGCTAAGCAGGAATAGCACCGTTACATCCAAAGAAAAGCTTGATTTAACATGAAGTAATTCCCACCAACTCTTTTCTGACCTTAACTGCGTATTACAAAGATGTCACACAGTCCTTTCTAAGAGCAGTTAGACCCAAGCAATTAGAGCTGAATGAACAATGCCTAATGAATAATTGTTTGGCAAACTTCACCTCATTTCATGCTCACGAAACTTTCACACACAGGTTGCAAAGTCCTCACATTTCTTTGTCAATGGATATAACTTGCTGGTTTTTTCCACCAAGCAAATAGCAACGTAGCAGTTCATTTAAAATCTACATTCAAGCACAGGCTGGGTGGATGGGTTATGCCAGACACGTGGTGCTGCTCCAGCTCCTCCATTGGGTGAGGGGTCAGAGCAGCTCCAAGAAATGCAAATCAGGACTGTTACCTCTCTTGTTTGAAATTCCCTTTTGCCAAATCTGTTGGTGCTGGAGCACACGGACAGGACTGAGCCGTGGATGTGGGCAGTGTGGGAAGGGAGCCAGCTGTGGTCCCTCTACAACTGATGGAGAGGGCCAGGTATTGTCAGAGCCACTGGAGAGGCAGACACCAAGGACACACTGGAGACCTTAGGATGAAGGGCCTGGCACTCTTAAACCCTTAAAACCACCTGCTTAACTCTCCGCGGCCAGTGTTGGCTGGGGCTGTGGAGAAAGTGGCACAGATGAGCAGAGCAGGAGGGGGAAGCAGCGGTGATGCTGGACCAAGGCTGGCATCTGACCTGCTGGTGGCTGATGAAGCTGAGAACGTGTGCTGCAAAGGCCTGAGACACAGCGGGGTTAAGAGAGTGTGGGACAATAATTCAGGCTCTCAAAGCAGACCGTATTAGGAGATCAACGGGACAGACATTAGACCAAAGGAGCAAACTCTGGAGAGACAGGAGCAATTCTTTTCCTCCTCCTTCTCCCTCGTTGCTAGGGATTTTTTCTTCCCATTTAATACCATCCTCATTGTTTTTAAATGAACAGCAAAGCCGGTGGGTTCCACGTGGCATTAGCAATGTGTTTGTGAAAGGGAAAACGACTGGCTCCTAGCAGGATTTGATAAAAGCCTCTCCAAGTTCTGAGTGATTTACAGCTGCAGAAAACAAACACGGACTGATACAAATGCAGAGAGAGGCAGAGCCGGCACCGACATCCAGGTACACTCAATTACCAATTCATCAGCCCAAGTGAACTTGAAGGGCTTTTCAAACTCTACATGGCTCTAAATTAAAGGAAATCTTTAGATGGATAATGTTCTGCAGTGGGGGAGAAGAAGAATAATTTGTTGATCTTCAGCTCAGGAGCCCTCGCCTTTTGTGGGCGAAGGGCCATGGGAAAGGGGTGCAGGCGGCAGCTCCCACTCCCCACGTGGAACCAGGGGCTGGAGCGCACATCAGGATGCTGTTCACACACTGCTGCAAAGCTGTCAGCACATGGCTCTGCCTCGCTCCTCGAGATGTCAGTCCCCAAACAGCATTTTTTTCCCCTGTCTCTACTAAAAACTTTGCTTTCACCTGCCCTGGAGGTAATCATGGCAAAGCTGTGAAAATAACAGATTTTTTGGTTCATTGGCTGAACTTAAAAAAAAAAAAAAAAAAAAAAAAAGAAAAAAAATCACTGCACAGTGACCCCAAATTGGAATTGTCCAGGCTCTTCATGGCAAAATATATCTATATTTATATATATAAAATATATACCTATAGTCAAACAATGGTTTATTTCAATATGAAACTAACTCATGGGGAATGTCATTTTCCCCTCCATTCCCTGCCCAGAAACCCATTTTTTCACAAGAAGAGATGATTTACAGCTTCCCAGCTCCCAGCTCCACGCTCCAGCAGCACTGACACAGCCACAGTGTTTGATATCTTCCCCTGCTCCATGAAGCTCCTCCGTGCTGGGGGACTGGGCCCTTCAGTGCAATTCTGATACAAACTCCAAGGCAGCTGGGGGTAGGAACAGAGGGAGTCCAGCTGCTGAGAGACTGCACAGAACCCTTTGTTAGTTGTTCATGCAGAAACTGTTTTGATTTCAGTGTCTAATTGATATCTTGGGGAAATCTTTGCAAAAGACAGTGCATCCTTCCCAGACCCCACCTGTGTGTGCTCAGGTGAGGGGCTCCATGCTGCCAGCGCTGACTGAGCCCCAAGGCTGTGGGGTTGTCCCTGTTCCCCGGCTCCACACCCTCATCCCACGGGTTTGGAGAGCTGAACCAGCACGAGAGCCCTGGGGCAGCTGGAAGGGTGGGTGCTGAGCATCACTGCTGCTCAAATTTTTGGCAGAGAGGAGACTTTGGAGAGTTCTGTGCCACGATGTCTGTTCATCAGCAAGGAGAGCTGTGTCAGCCTCCAGTCTCACTCAGGAGTGGGGACTGCCTGCATCCCTGTGGAAGCTGCCAGCATCATCCCTGCTCCTGCCAGAAGCAGCATCAAGCCCTTAATTTTCCACTGGATATCAGCCCTCCTTTTTCCTCTGGCCTCCTCCAAAGACAGCAGCCATCGCTCACACATGCAGCTCCAAGGCTGGCTCTGAACTATTTAAAAGCACAGCAGGTATTTTAATTATTCACATCAAGCGCGCCTTGCTTGCTAACGACTCTCTGAAGCTGTCATAGCTGCACGGGGTGGAGCAGAGCCCTGCCAGCGGCTCCCCATGGCCTGGCCTGGGGGCAAAGCCCGGCTCTGCAAAACAACCATGACCCAGTGCTGTCACTGGGGGCAGAAGTGGCACGGGGACACTCGGGTGAGGAGCACCCTGGCAGATCTGTCCAGTCTCGCTGGTGCTTTCCCACCCAGCCCATTGTCCAGCCTCCTGCCTGGCACCTTGCATCCTCCAGGCCGGGGGTATCAGCCAAATGCTTTGCTATTCCTGCGAGCTGCTGTGCCCTGCACTGCTAGATTAGCTCTTGTCACATTTTAAGGGCACTGGAATTACCAAAATGCAAGGAAACAGAGCGGTACTTATACAGCACAGCTGGGCGGCTTCAGATGAAGAAACTGGAGGGGATGACACACTTCCTTGTTGCCTTGAGCTGCTCCCAGGGTTCGATGCAAGGAGCTGCTTTGGAAATCAAGCCCTTGCCACCCTGCAGCAGTGCCTTTATTTGCTTCTTCCTTCCCGATACCATCAAAAATATTTGCTGCAATAGCATCGCTCTTCTTAGAGAAGTTAGGAAGAGTTTCTTCACCCGGAGGGTGTTTTGGCACTGGAACGGGCTCCCCAGGGAAGTGGTTGCAGCACCAAGCCTACCAGAGCTCAAGAAAAGTTTGGCTGATGCTCTCAGGCACCTGGTGTGATTCTTGGGGTTGGCTGTCTTGTGCAGGGCCAGAAGCTGGACTCAATGACCCTTTTGGACCCCTTCCAACTCAAGATATTCTACGATTCTGTGATTCTGACCCACATCCCTCCTTGGTGGAACAAGCTCAGCTTTTTCAAGGTGAAATAGGTGCAGAAAGAAGGATGGTGTCCCACCTTCATGGCTGGAAGAAAGAGAGCTTCTGTTGAAAGGAACCAGGTTCACAGAGGCTTTTCTCAGCTCTAGGGTGCAGGTGAGGGGCAGAGACAGGCGTCCCACCCGCAGGTGGATCAAGGCTGTGGGTTCCTTCATTTTTACCCTACCAAGTCTCAATTAAATCTGAGCTTCCTTTAGGGACCTCAGGACTTCTATCTGAGGCCAATCTGTTTTCTTGGAGGTTCCTCTTGGTTATTTCTCTTATTTTTGGTAGTTATTAAGTGGCTCTTCTTCCCTGCCTTTGCTCATCATTGCCTCAATGTAAATTTGGAGGATTTCCAAGAATATTCAGGACCTGCTTTCCCCCACCTCTAGGTGAGCAAGAGCCTCACCATTGGTAACCCTGAGCTCCAGGGCTCTTCTCTAGCAGCAACACCCCGTAGGCAAAGCCTGAGAGCAGAGGGGGCCCCACAAAAGCACATCCCCTGGTTGAAGAGCCGAGCTCTTCAAGCCTCCTGGACCATCAGAGCCAGCCCCTCTCTTTTTAACCTGCATGTTTTTTAATGGTAATTTCCACCACATGCCCAATTCGAAGCTCTAATAATGAACAACTGCTTTCTTCCTTTCCTTCTGATTTCATATTCATGAGTCAGGGTTTCCTGGCACTAAACTTAAATGCTAAACGGAAATCGCTGCACAGTGACACGTCTGTGTAGCTTCACTGTCCATTTATTTGCCTTTTCAAAGAGCTGCTGTGTTAAGCAAACATCTCTGCCTGGATCCTATCTGGAGGAGTTTGTCTGGTACAGCATGGTGCCTGCCGGGGTGGGGGAAGCGACTCGGTGTGATGGTGTCTCACAGCTCTGTTTTTGCTTCAGGGTACTTCTTGTACAATGGTTTGAGCTCGGTGAATATCTCAACCTTTTCTTGAATATTTGCTTGAATCTTGGCAGGATGTGTTCAGCTCTGACACAGTGAGGGATGAAGCAAGGAACTCCCAGAGAGAAACACATCCATTGCTTCGGCTTGGATTCCACCGAGGGCTCCTGCAGGCAGCAGCGGGCAGATGTCTTGGCAGGGGAAGCAAAGAGGCACCTGTAACATCACTGGGCAAATTATTTTTTCTGGCAACTGGAAAATACACATACACATGCAAAAAAAAAAGAAAAAAAAAAAACCTGAAAAAAACCACTCAAACATTTCAGGATTCATCCAAACTTCCTGCCATCTTCCAAAAGAGAGAGACAAAAGACATCTTGAAAAAAATGAATGCTTTCCATTAGCCATATTGGTCAATATGTTTTTCAAGTATTTTCCTTGAAGACTGTGCTTCCATTGTTGAATTGAATTTTTTAAACAGCAAGGGCAAAAAATGATCTAAAAACAAAGGTCAAAGGAATTAAATTTTCATGTCTTTGAAGGCAAGCCATTCTTCTCTGCAGAGATGCCAAAGATGCGTAGTCTCCAAACGTTTTAACTTGCCTGGGATTGAAGTTTCAGACACACAGATTGGCACCCTGAAGTCTCCTCTCCACCAGCTCACCCTGCCCATGGAGTAGCACATCTGCCTACCACTGCCAGGGAACCATCTGTCCCCTTGGAGGCACCATCATCGTCACCTATCTGCTCTGCAATCAAAGGGGAGCGGCTGGAGCTGGGCTGTGCTGGCCTCTGCTCCCTGTCTGGTCTCTTCATGGCAACACCAGCTGAAGGTGGCTTTGCTCTAACTTGTAGGCTGGAAAGGGGAGCAGTCAACATCCAAGAACCTTGGATTGTTCTGCCAGCTTTGCTCCTGCACTGGTCACCTCCATGGGGCAAAGTGGGCAGTGAGGAGCTGCAGTGGTGGACTGGGAACTGGCAACTCCAGCTCTTTGGTTGTCCAGTGCTGGAGGCTTTTTCTCCTCTCAGCTGCCTCCACTGCGGTTTCCTTCTCCAAGGCTCTGTAGATGCTGCTCATGGTCTTGGTGCTCTGTTACCTCCTGCAGCCATCCACTGCCTTCCCCTGTCTGCTCTTCCCCAAACGCTTTAAAAAACAAGCTCATAGGAAGGCAAGAGAGAAGATGAGAGATGATTTTCAGACCACGAGAAATGAACTCACAAATGAGAGCGTTTGCAACCACCAGCTGAAGAGCTGTGCTCCTGCTCATGGTGAACATCATGTGCGGCATGTGTTCAATCAAAGTAATCAATGGGGACCACATTTTGAATATTATCTACATGCAACAGACTCCTGAGGAGGAAATTATGCAGCAATATTTAATGGTGGCAATGATTCAGCAAGTAATAGAAATATTCCTCAAAACACCATCAACTTCTCATGGATAACTCCCAGATGGGACTGAGGGTAAAAACCCTTTCATTAAAAAGCTATTCAGTTATGGTAAAACTGCCATATGTGGCTCACTGAGATTCTGATTGTCGGTGACTTCAGCTTGAAAGCTGCTGTGAAATCAGAAAACTACTTCCCATTTGAACAGGAGGGTGGAAATTGGTCCTTAGGGACCTGAAAGCACAGCTCGATCTCACGCAGCTGAAGGTGTCTTACAGCTGGATGTCTAGGTTAAGGTAATTGTCTAGACTTCTTTTATCATCAGTGAACAGAGAGACGTGCACCAGCCCCCAGAGAGTGATTCATTCTTCCTGTCTTAAACATCTATTTTTGGATGGGATGAATTACACTCTGGAGGTGTTCAAGTTTCTCCACCAACTATGGAGTCTGGATGATGAACTTGGCCTAGACACTTCACCTTTCTCGTGCTAAAACAGGGAGGGCTCCACCAGAGAAGACAACTCAAGTTGTGGCCATAGTGGTGGTAGGCTGGGAGCCCTTGGCCAACACCTGTGGAGAACAGACACAAAGAGAAGCAGATCCCTCAGCAGACAGGAGATGGAGGAGGAGAAATCATCATAAGCACACCCTGGAGAGATCTCAGTATTTAAAAAATACCTGAGGGCACGCTGGTGCCTGATTATCTCATCTAGTTCCTTTATGTCATGCAAAAGGTACAGATTACATTCAATTGCTTTCTAAGTGTGACCAGAAAGTCGTAATTTTGCAGTTCTGGGAGGAAAGTAGGAACTGGTCTCTCAACTGAGTGCAGCTTTTCTAAAAGGACCAAGCCTTTTACCGAGCTTGGGTTTTCCTGAGATTAGCAATTCCAAACTTCTACAAACCAACAATTTATTTCTGAGGCATCATCTGTATTCTTGCACCCATCTTCCCAGTTTTGAACAGCCATGCCTTGCAGTTTTAAGGGTTTGGTTACAACCTTGAGAGCTATTTTGCAGACAGAAGGTTTCATGTCTCTGTTTTGCTGTAGACCAGGGTCAGTGCTAATAACCTACACTGCAAAAATGATGCCGCTGTGTTCTAGGAGGCTTCTTGCTGTAAGTCTTCCAGAAATAAATGAGATCATTGCCTTCCATTACTTCAGTAAGAGCTGGTTTCAGTCCTCTCAGAAGACCAAGTTCTTAGTGCCAGGTCAGGTTTTAGATCTTAGAGCCATCTAAGCCATCTCTTAGAGCAATCCTGCCAAAACCTCTCCAGATTCCACTCCTGCTGTATAACATGGGACAGGTTATCTGTTCCAAACCCAGGACTTGGGATCCAGGAACTCTATAGGAAAACCAGACATTGCCATTTCAAAGACCAACATGAGGACATCAAATAGGGAATTAAACGGCAGGAGAAGCCACCAGAGGAATGCCAGGCTGCAATCCACAAACAGCTTTCCAAAGGAAAGGTTTGCAACTGGTTCTGAGCGGGGCACATAAACTGCAAAAAGTGTGTCAGGACCCTTCTCCAAAGCCAACAAATGTGGAGGAAGAGTGGGGATGGAATTTATGAGGCTAAGGAGCTGTGAGCACTAATTCACCAGGAGAGAGATTTGTGCTCATTCCTGGGGCATGCTACTGCCAGGAACAGCATGCAGCCGACGACAAAAAGCCGATGGCTGGAAGCCAAAGGGCTCCTCAGGGGCCAGGGAAATGCCTTGGAGACTTCAGTTCTCTACACCAGTTGGCTTACACCTGTCAAAAAAAATTCCCAGTATTTTTTCCTGACTCATCTGGAAAATCAAGGTGGATCATCCATATTTAACAGGCTATTCACAGTGCTCATGGGAACGCGTTCAAGACAAGGTAGAGCAAGACCTTCAGCTCACGGTGTGATACCGAAAGTAACGCAGACATGTGCAGGGAGCACCCATCTGTCTATCCAGACACACGGAACACACAGGATTCTTAGCGCCTAAGTGATATAAATTAGACTCCCGTGAATTGAGCAGAGTCACTTAACAATATGACAGTCCAGCGAGACAAACACCAATGCTTGGTTTCTCCTTTTCGACTTGTTTTCTCTTTTCTTGCCTGCGTCAACCACTGAGTTTTCTGGGACAAATTTCTACATCTCTGCCTCAATTTTCCTCTATTTAAAAACAGATTAATGTGACAGGGAAGTGTTGGAGATCTCTTAAGGAAAGCCACTGCATGAGAGATTTTTCTATTTTAAATTGTGCAAAGTGCTAGCCAAATGCTAGTTCTTAAATACAGCTGGTGAATATATAAGGAAAATTGATTTTTGCAGAAGACTACATCATTTAAGTGACAAGTCAATAATCATCTTCCATACCAGCTTAAATATCTGAGCAAAAACACTGAAATAATGATATCTTTTGGGTTCAGATTGTTCAGTGGAAAGAAGGGAACACACAGTATTAGACTCAATTCTATGTTGACAGAGAACACAAATGTCAGTTTGACCATCTTAGAAAAGACATTTTAAAAGATATGAAATTAAATGACTCAGGATTACTCATGATGAAATCTTACATTAAGCAGTGAAAACTCTTATTTCAGGGAAATTTTTGGGATTGCTAACAATGTGAAGAAAATGCAGTTATAAAAACCTGCCTCCCTTGATAAGGAAACACAGAGACAACAGGCTCCAAAGACGAACACTGTAACGCAAAAGCGGGACAGAATACTAAAGAGTCGGACAGAAATCTCAATACATAATCAAGGGAAAAGGCAAAATCACAAATAAAAGTGGCCAAAGGAGACTTCCATGAAACGGGCAGCAGGATAAAAGGGTTTGCCTTGCCTTATTACAAGGGAGTTTATATAAAGTACCAAAATATGGAAATTTTTCAGAACAAATGCAAAATTATTTTAATAAGAAGATGCAGCTCAGTTTGGAAAAAGACAAACACAAAAAAGCCCAGCATTAGAGTATCATGCCAATGGTCAAAGGGTTAAAAACCATGTAATTTCTGGGAAAGGAATTAAATGTTACCAGCAGGCAGACCTGGTCAAGTGTTAGTTCACTTTCCCCAGCAGAAAGTTGCATTTCAACAAAACTGAAATTTCTCATGACATGAATTAGTTCTGGCAAAATCACCTTTTAAAAGAATTAGGAATGTTTTGATAAATCAAATATTTCATTTGCAAGACTTCAGGAGAATTTTTCATCTCTATTTTTATCGTATAACAAAATCCTTAAACATTCATATCTAAATGACATTAAAATTAACCTGAAGTATATTTTAATAATAACTTAATATTCTATTCAGAATGCAACCAAATGTCAAATTCTCATATTTTCCTGCAAGGTAGAAATTCCTCCATTATCTCACTGCTAAATTTTCAGGCTTTCCAGCTATTTATTCCAGAACTTGTAGTGTAACATAAGAAAAAGGCAGACTCTTGAAACCCTTAGGTGTGTTGTTGCTATTCCAAAGGGAAACAAAAGGAAATCTATAAGCAAACATATCTGCAGCTCACAGCATCAGACCAAAATATGAGCATCAGGACTGTAAGTCTGCTAAACACCCTCGGAGTGCAGTGAAGTGCATTCACTCAGCTTAGGTGAAGAAACAGGAATTTAAAAATACTTTTGGGTACAGGAACAGCACCTGACTTTGCAGAGTGGCCATTCTTTGTGAACCTTCCTCCTTTTTTTGCCTCAGTTTGGTTTATATTTAGAAATGCTATAAATATCGTTTGTTTAATCAAACGAAAAAAATGTTTTGATAGATCATTCACTCATTTAATCTCCCCAAAAGAAAGGCTGCCGATAAGACTGTCTGTTTTCGCTGCATCTGTTCACTTGGCAGGAAAAAATAATTTCAATGGAAACGTTGCAAAATCCTACCCCTTCTACCCAGATGCTCTATTTCCATATTTCTGATGCCATCCTGCCTGCAACCACTTCTTTAGATTTACATGAATTAACTAGTGTAGGACAGATACCAGACTACAAAGTATTCACAAGTAACGATGGCTTTTGATGATGACTTTGGAAGTTCAATGGAAAAGCTGTAATCTCTTGTCCATATACAAAAATAAACATCATGGGATGGGTTTAATACACCTGAAAGTTTCATCCCATACGGCGCTTTTACACAAGTTTCAAGGATGAAACCGCAGTCTAGAACAAAGTACACACAGGTGCCAACAAGGCAGCATTCGCATGAAGTTCTTTCGTCATCATTTCCACTCATTCTTTGGGTTACTTCTGCAACTACCCAAGACTTCTTTGGCACTTTAAAAAAAAGGGCAATCATAGCTATACAGGCCTTTTTTAATAGCAAAACGTATTAAGTCAAAAATCAACCTCGCAACTTTTTTTAGAGAAAACTAATGTTAGGCTTCAAGTTAAAGCAGTGAACAGAAGAACAAAAGAACAACAGACATTTGGGATTTAAATTAGGAATAATTTTTACTTCCAAACCGGAGAGTCTTCCAACCTCTTTAAGTCTTTCCGCGACCAAGATAAAGGAAACAACCAACAAGAAAAATCTGCAGCATAAGCCCTGTTCTGGCTCACCAGAGTAAATTGTATTGATACAAAGTTTGTACAAGGCATAGAGCATGGGGAAATTAACCCTTTTGATCTCAGGGAATTGGCAAAAGATGCAACAAAATGCAGTTTTCCACAATTATGATCCTTTTATTTTCTTCCTAAAGCACAGTACTAGGAACACAGCCTGAAAGATTACACAAAGTACTTAGGATTTGTAAGATAATTATGATTATATGGTGCAGCCAGGGAGTAGGATTTTACCCATTATTACTGAGCTTAAAAGAGAGGTTCTAACTCTGCAGAAATTTGATGGCAAATTCACAGTCTTCTGGAGCACGGTGGCAGCAGGAGAAGAAAAAAAAATGTATTTGTCACTGTTTCTAACCTGTTTTACAGCATCAAGTTCTAACTGCTGTCAAGATTTTTATAGATTTCAAGGAACAGATAGTAAAAGACAAAAAAAATCAGAAAAACAATGAAAAATAACTGCAGTGAGAGGGTCCTTTTTGTCAATACCCCTTATCATGCAACTGTGCACTAACAGTCATATTGCACTAAACCATGTGAACAGGAGAATTGTGCAGTCATTAGAAAAAATCTCTTGGTAAAATCCTCGCAAGGGCTGAATTAAAAAATAAGCCATCAAGATAAATGCAACTGCTTTCCAAACAGCCAGGGAAAATGGACTGATATAACATGATCAAGCAGCTATTGCATGTAATTTGATGGCAAGTCTGTATAAAACTTAATATAGCCTCTATTGTGCCTTTCCCAGATTGTGGTCTTGATGTAACCGGCTTGTGAGTAGTGCTGGAGAAACCGCAGCGGGGAAAGGCGCTTCCAACATGTAATTTGGTTTTGTCCTAAAATACAGACATATTGTCAGGAAATAGTAACTGTTACCAAAAATACTGCTGGATGAAAAATACCGTGTTTTTTCCAGTGGAAATAATCTTAGGAGAAGAAAATACCAAAATAGCCCGCACTAAAACACGAAGTCCCTCTAAGAAGAACGTGTCCTGATTCAGCAAAACAGGTAGGAATGTGTTCACGTCAAGGGAGTTCTGCGCAGTGGAAATCACTCGTGTATTACAATTTTAAGAATGTTTATGTCCCCTTGCAGTCAGTTGGATGCATAATGCTCCACTAAATTGGGTGGTAGTAGGGAACCTTCACCTTCCCATGGCAGTCTGGGAGCTATGGCACCAAGAACTGGGAAAACAAAGACCTGAGAACGTAACTCACCTGGAAAAAAAACCAAACTGAAGCGCTGTAAGGCTCTGCTACACCTTTTCCCTGCATAATTCGCAGCAAGAAAGGAGCAGAGGAATGGATCATTTAAGATGGAGATGAAGAGCCTGGCAGTCTGCTCACTTGAAGAGCTGATAACCCATGGGGTTCTTTGGGACTTTATCTTGTCCTGGTGCCAGCAGAGGGGACCAGAACCTCTTTGAACCCTCCTAGACATGGAAAACTGAAGTGTAGTGACAGAATTTAAGGAATCAATTCTACTCCAGCTCATGATCATGTGTAGGCTTGACACAGTTTGGAGGTCCCACACTTCGTGTCATTCAGATCTGAACTTCCACCAATGGCCTCAGTGTGAGGTGTGAAGCGACTCTCCTGCCTCAAGGCAGCAGTTTGTGACCCTTCCCCAAACAAAAGCAGAACTGCTCTCACTGTAAGTCTTTAAAGACAGGTCCTTAAATATTTACCTCAGAATCTGGATTTTCATTTTTGGCCCTTTGATCTTTTATTCTTTTTTTTTTTTTCCTCTTTACTCATTCTGGAGTATTTAGTCTCATCCCACAGCTCCTGAGTGGATGTGTTAAGGATAAAATAACAACAAGGGGTGGGATTTTCCAAAGCACTCAACATCGGCCTGACTCTGTTCTCTTTGAAGTCAGCAGGAGTTTTATCACCAACTTCAATGGGAGCAGTTAAGCCAATGCTACACATTGTGAACGTGCATATTCATGAAGCAAGTAGGATTTGCTAATGGGACATGGATTCAAAGGGCTGATAAGATTTTGGCAAAAAAAGCTACTTGGAAAAAAGAACAAAACAAGTAGTTTCATGAGCACCAGAACTATGAAATCCCACTTTCCTTGAGCTTGGTTGACTTGGGCACGGAGAAGGGGCATGTGCTGATTGAAGTCCTTGCTGTGGGTGGGGTGCTGAGATTTGTGCTCTCTCCCAAATGGATTCACCGGCATCAAATAAAGGCTCAGCACAACATGGCAGCTTTTTCCTCAGTAGAAGTAGGGCATCTCTCTTCTACCTCTGCCTGTCTGCTCAAACCTTGAGGGAACTTGCTATTTTTGAGACTGCTACCCTCTATCAAATTCATCTGGAGTTGGATAATGCACTTAGAAGTTGTGAGGCATATACACACAGGTATAAACACACTCCATGTGAGCATGAAATCCACGTTTTTGCAGGATCTGCAGGAAGGCATGTTAAGACTGCTCAGAATCGAGTTTTGAGGGAATGAAAAAGATGGGTTCAGAACAGCTGCTGAGCAAACAGCCTCAGATGGATGAACCAGAACCTACTGAGAATCTCAGCTGTGGGGAAGGTGCTAAGAGAAGGGCAATCCTTGAGGGAAGAACACAACAATATGGTCC
Organism: Dasyornis broadbenti; assembly: GCA_013397935.1. NCBI lineage: Eukaryota > Metazoa > Chordata > Aves > Passeriformes > Dasyornithidae > Dasyornis > Dasyornis broadbenti. The sequence continues at coordinate 1,624,661 of VZRN01000800.1, forward strand.
TTCAGAGGCACTAGAAAAATGGTTGCTGAGATAAAAGTATGTTCCAGATAAAAAACTGACATATATAAATGTGACAACTTTGCTCAACGTACTCAAAATGTCTAAAAAAATACAGGACTTGAAAGGGTGCAGAGTTTTTGAGCAATGGAGGCACTGCACTCCTGGAAAGCCAGGGCATTTCCATTCTGGAAAGCCAAAGCAACTTCAGCTGCACAAAGAAAATGAAAGGAAGCTGCAACACTGACTGGTCCCTTTGGCATCTGGGCTAAAGCAATCCAAGAGGAAGACAGAGGGAGCTGGATACAGTCCCCAAACTCCTTTCATAGGGGAATCCAGGCTCCCAGGAACAAAGCCTGGCAATGGACCTTCCCTGCCAAGAGCTGCCCATTGCCAGCCCAGGTGCTCACATGCACTGTCACTGCCTTTGGCACCAGGGATGTCCAAAGAAGAGGATCAATTCTCTCTCCATCCCACAATTTCCACACCGCTGACAATTCAGAAAACAATTCAAGAGGGAATTCAAAGGATCTGTTGAAATTTAAACGAGGAAATCTGAGTGAGTGAGCATATGTAAATAGAAAGAATGAGTAGCACGTAATTACATCAAATTGTTACTTAGCAAGGGAAGTAAATAACCCAAAATATGCAGAGCAAAAAATGGCAATGAATTAGAACTAATTACTTAAGGCTAATTAAAATAAGAATGGCTTGAATTGAAATATGTTAATAGCATTGAACCTGCCTTCTACCAGGGAATTTCAATAAAAGTGATAATGTCACTCCAACCTTCACCTGACAGAGGGTGGAAAGTTGGGATTTGGAGCTCATGGCTGCTTGGGGGTACTGACCACAGCAATGCACTGTTTATGATGGAATGGGCTGGATTTTTCTGGCAGGTGCAGATCTCCTGGTTATGGATAGAAAGAATATGGATAATGGATGTGAAGTGGAGAAAATACTGTGACAGGCAAAAGCTAAATCCCTCGAAGACAAATAGATCCTGAGGTACCTCTCCAAGCCGGGAAATGCTACGGTTGAAGAGAGGAAAAGAGAAAGGCATGGAGATAATGAGATCACAAAGAAGGAAAGACAAGGAGGGAACAAGAGAGACTGAGGGAGCGAGGAATGAAATAGATAGGGAAAGCTTAGAGCCATGACAAATCATCACCAGCTTCAATTACACAAGCCTGCTGGGCTATGAAATCTGCCAAAGGTCACTGGATTCCTGTCTTTGCAACTAAAAACCAAGTGGCTTTGCTGGTTCCAGCCCATGGCCCAACTGCCTGGTGGGAGTGTCCAGGGAGCAGCGGCCTTGCTGATGGCTGAAGGTACCTGCACAGGCTGCAGGGCACTAACGAGCTGCTCCAGAGAGCATGGACAGCTCCAAGCAGGAGACGAACGTGCCAGAGCCATGCACCAACTCCCAGAACTTTGCCAGCATGCCAAACTGCTCCTGTGCCAGCAACTCAGCCCTGCCAAAGAGCAGAGGGAAACCTCAGGCAGCAGCAAAGCTGCTCAGCATCTTCTTGCCATGCCACAGCCCTGCCACAGAGCCCAGCTTGTGCTCCAGCAGAACCCTGGGCAGCCTTCTGTCCCAACACACCCTCAGCCACGGCCACTGATCCCAGGGGACTTGGATCTGTGCTGGGCACAGGCACTGCTTGTTCTGTGGCAGCAACACCACATGGAGAATTCCTGATCTTCTGCCACAAGCAGTGAGTGCACCACGCTCTGGGGCTCACCCCTCGGTGCTGAGCTGGGCACAAGGCTCTCCCTGCTCCTCCAGGAGCTGAGCTGTTAGCTGTGTTTGTTGCCTCATTCTTTCCAGTTCCTCTGGTTCACACTGGAGGTGAAAACCTCTTAAACCTCTTGCAGCCCTGGGACTCCCATAAAAACCATGAGCTCCTCGTCCCAGCACGCTGCAGGAACGGGGTCACGGAGAGGATGGAGGGTGGGATATGGCAACAACGCAGCCTTTCCACTTTCCCTCCATCTCCTGCTCTGGCTTTTCAGCCAACTGAAGGAAAAGCTGGTGCCAGGCTTGCTGCCAGCTGATGAATCCAACTGGATTCATCTTGGAGCTGTGCATCTGAGAAAGCTCTGAAGCCAAAGCTGGGTTCTGCCCAGCAGGTATGGGATGCTGTGAAATATCAGAGAGGTGCTGCGGTTCCAGAAGCCCTGCCCTGTCTGTGACAGCCTCCTCAGCATGGCCCAGCTGCTGAGACTGGACTGCAAAGCCATCTGTGAGCACACACTGACTCTGAGGCAATGGTCACGAGCCTTGGATTGACTGCCTGAGCTACAGGCTGTGACCTACCGATGAGCACCTCCTGAGAGCTCCAATTATCCCGAATGCCAGCCAGGATGGGTGACAGCGGGACACACCCTTGGAAAACGTCTTTGCACTGAGTACCAGGGCTCTACTTTGAGCATGCTGGTGCACGTAATGTTATTTCTATTTTACCAGGCTCCTTCAGAAGAAGAAACATCCCTTAGAAAACCAGAGTTCAGCCTTGCTGCTCCTCCTGTGCATGGAGGAGCTGTGGCGGGCCCGGAACAGGTTCCTGTGAGCCTGCTGCCAAGATCCTGCCATGGCTGTCACTGCCCCGCCTGACCCTCTGCCTTCCAGGGAGGGAAGCCCTGGCATGGAGAGGATGCTGCCTCGGCAGACACAAGCAGTCGGCTGAAAGACATTTCCTCTTTGTTTCTCTGCTCGGTGTAATGAATCCTGCCTCCCACTCAGATCTGCTAAGTAAGAGGAGTTACTGTGAGTAATCCCCACTTCAGCGTCTTCGACTGTAATCGCAGAGAAATCACATTAGCTTTTTTTTTTTCTAGGACAAGGAGAAATTCATCAAATTGCAATCCGAGGAGAGCACACACAAGAGGGAGAAAGCCAACAACGCACACGTACCCTGCAAAAAAATCCCAAAGTTGACATTTACATTTCAAACACTTTTAACAGCTAAACAAATAACAGTAATTATACTATTTGCATACTTTGTTAAATAATTGTTTGTTAGGTAAAGGCAGCCTCTGTGTGTGTGTGTGTGTGTGTGTGCAAGGAGCAGATGCCTGAAACCCCGGGAAGCAGAACAGCTGCTGCTTCCCTTCCCAGGTGACCTGTTTGCTTTACAAAATGGTGACAAGTGACCCAAAACACTGGCCGGGGGGGTTGGATGTGATAGATGGGGCAGGAGGCCCTTGGCTGAGGAGGACGAGGGCCATGAGCTGTAATCCTGCTGCTCAGCACCCACATCGCCCTCCTGAGCACACAGACAAGCTGAGTGCTCCAGACACTGAGCACCAGCACCTGGAGAGGTGAAGTTCCCATGCTCCAAGCATGAATTTAGGATTGCAGAAACACTCCCAAAAAGAGAAGCAGAAGCTGCAGAAGACAGGGGAAGGTACAAAAGCTGGACAGAGGCAGGCTCCCCACTTTGCAGCACCACATGCTGAACACCCCTCTGACGATGACGCCTGACTCAGAGCCCACAGAACATCTCCTGGCTGGCGATTTCCCTTTGCTCCTGCAAAAGCATCTCAGCTTTCATCCCTTTCTGCTCAGCTCCTCGGGCAGACGGCTAATTGAAGGGTTTTTCTTCCATTTCTGGTACAGAAAACCCAGTAAATGCTTTTTAATCTGCCCAGCTTTCCCCATGATTGGCTCTGTCTATCCACTCACCACTCCTATCTTGTTTGTTTTTTTTTTAATAGACTTGAATGATGCAAACTGGTGGAGAGAGGAGAAGCCTTCTGCCTCTCCTCACATGGTCAGAAAAGGTGGAGCGGAGCCAGAGCCACTGCATCTTTTCACACCTGGCTGGAACCAGGTCAGGCAGCTAATGCATTTCTCAGGCTCAGTGGCTACTTGTTGGAGACACACAAATGCTGCTCGGCTGCTTGAGTGCTGGAGGCTGGGAGAAAAAATTCCAGCAAGAGACATATGTGTCGGAAGGCTGAGAGGGATGTGGTGCCAGGAAAGAGGAAAGTGATGCACACACGGAGAGCTCAGCTCTGTGCAACAGGAAGAGATGCAGAGTGAATAAAAGGCTCCATGACTTTGAAACTGCCCCTCATAGCATCAGTTAAGAGTGGAGGGCTCCTGAGCCATGAGAGCGAGTGCTCGTGCCCTGTTCATGGGGGAAATCCCAGCTCCAGAGGTGAGAACTGTCTGTGCAGGTCCCTCGGTCTGGGAGCAAACCCACGCTCACTCTGAGCCCCCCATCCAGAGTTTATCCCCGCAAGCAGCAGCAGCAAAGTCACAGTCCCAAGGAGGAGCCCAGGCGTTTGCTGGCTCTGATCTGTGCAGCTCAGATTTTTAAGTGTACAACTAAGGGCATCCCATGGGGCTGGGGAAGAGAAATGCTCCAAAATAACCATTCTCCCCTCAGAACATTTTCACTGGAAATGTTTATATTTACCCTTCAGAAAAAACTTTTTCCTGATATTTTTTTCTTTAAGTTGAAAGAACATTTTCCAGTTCAACACTTGTTCTTTCAAGTAGAAATGTTCGGTTTTCTTTAATGATTCCTTTCTCCCCCACTACTCTGCTTTTCATTTAGAGGTTTGAAAAAAAAGATGAGGAAAGGAAAACTAACAAAACCAGAGTGAAAATTTTCACATGAGTTCCAAATAACTTGAAGTTTTATGAGTGATTTTGAAGGATGTGAGAGCTTGGAACAAACTTTTTTATGTAGGTCAAAAAAACTTTTTCCCAGGATTAAAAAAAAACCCAAAGAAAAACCCTTAATGTGGGTGAAATAATGTGGACCAACTCTATATAAAAGTTTTGCCCCAACTACCTGTGCAAAAAAATAATAGAATTATAAAATCATAGAAGAGTTTGGGTTGGAAGGGATGTTTAAAGGTCACCTAGTCCAAACAAACCCCTGCCATGCGCAGGGACACCTTCCAACTGTCCCAGGTTGCTCCAAGCCCCGTCCAACCTGGCCTTGAACACTTCCAGGGATGGGGCAGCCACAGCTTCTCTGGGCACCCTGTGCCACTGTTTCATCACCCTCATTCTAAAAAACTTCCTTTTATCTAATCCAAATTGACCCTCTTTTAGTTTAAAACCATCACCCCTTGCTCTATTACAACAGACCCTGCTAAAACATTAGTCCCTATCTTTCCCATAAAAAATAATAATGAGCAACCAAGGTAATTTTTCTCTTTTTTTAAGCTTTTTGACTTAGGGAAGGACCCTGTGTGTGCCTGCTGCTCTGGGATGCCACCACCCCAATCTGGTGAAGCCAGGGAGCCCAAGCTGCCAAAAACACGTGGAGCAGTGTTGGAGCTGAGTGGCGACGTGGCTGCAGAGAGCCGGGCCAGCCTCAAGCAGGGCCAACAGGCGTGACCGTGACCCCAGTGCTCAGCCACACCATCACCTCGAGGGATCCTTGACAATGTGAGCTGGTTCAAGGCAAGATTCGCACAGTGTAGGGCTCACGTGTCAGCCAGGGCAGAGCAGGCAGCCTTGGGAAGGATGCTTGGTTTAGGACAAAATTGCAAAAATTCAGAGAGAAAAGAAGTGCGATTCCTGCCTCCCTTTAAATAATAATCTCAGAAAAGAACTCATGGAAACGGACACGTATTCCTTCAAAAGATGTTTAACACTTCATTTTGCTTCGTCCTTTTTTGAATACTTCTTACAGGACACAAAGGCTTTAAACAAAAGGTCATTAAGAGATAAAGAATTGAAGCTCTTCTTGCAAGAATGAAAGGAGAAGGCATCTTGACATTTTTAACGGGTTTTTTTCCCCCCCTCTTTTCCAAACTGAAAATTAATCAACATTGATTTGATTTCACACACATAAGCCTGTTTCGCAGAAGTGGCATTTGCTGACTGAGAGCTGTTTCGACAAGAAAATTCCAGCCAGAGGAGCACACAATATGCTGCACACCATTAGGGTACACAGGCTGCAAGGACACTGGTCTCCCAGGGTTCACAATAAATCCTATCCTTTTTCTGGGTCAAGAAACTCGTAGCTGTCTGGAGGTTATGCTAACACGCCGGGGTTTGGGGACTGATGTTGAGATCTGAGGAATTCCTGATGCCTGGAATAGAAACAATGAAATTGTTCCAAGGCACCATTTATTCCCAGGTGCCTGCAAGCTGTCATTTCTGGGGAAGATGAACAATTTGAGAAGATATAATGTCTTCAGAAATAATTCAGGAAGGCAGAATTCATTCAGGTCCCCGGGTCAATAATGAATGGGACTCGTGTGAGTCACAGGAGGACAGAGGAGACCTGACCAGCAGCTCTCCAAAACCAGGTGAGCTTGTGCAACCATGTAAGAGGAAAAGAGAAAGGCTTGGAGCAGCTCAGCCTGGAGGCCACACATGCTCCAGATGGGCTGGGTGGGAGCAGCGAGGACCGAGGGATGCAGTGACCCTGGGGCTGGCAGGTGGGATGCTGCTCTGCCGGCAAATTAAGGACCAACACAGTCCCTTTGTCTTGAGTCGTGTGCTACTCCAGCACCCCAGTTCCTCCCAGTAAATGCCTGTTTCACCTTGCCCCCTTTCAGCTGTCAGCCAGCTCTAGTCTAAGGCCTAGCCAGGAATTCTCTGGCTGGGAACAAACAAGCAATGCTGTGAAGAGTAAGGGGCAGAGCATTGCCCCCTAGGAATTTGACAAAGGGCTGTGAGACATCCTGAGTGTGCCACAGCCTTTACCTGCAATGAAGGGTCAGAGGTGAGATGAAGGAAGGACAGCATGGAAAGAAACACAGAATTATTCAGGCTGGAAAAGACCACCATGCCCACTAAATCATAACACAAAGAAGCTACCCACTTCCCCATTGTGCCTGGGTATCAGAACCAGTCCTGCTTCCCTGCAGCACTGCCCTGCATCCTCTCCTGGCTGGCATTCCCTTTCCTGCTGGCATTCCACCACTTTAGAATGCTCTGGGTCCCCATATCTACGTCAGGGAGCAGAGAAAATGGCAAGGGAAAAGCAAACAAAGTGAATGGGAAAAGCATAACAAACCCAGCAGAAAAAGTCTTCCCACGCCACTCTGTGCTTTCAACTAAATGAGGCTAATTAACTAATTGCCTAAATTATTAGGGCTATTTTTACCCTTGTATGAAGGCTTGGCATTACTGCCAATTCCTTAAGACTCAGCACTGAACTCTCAACTCGTCAGGAAGTTAATGAAGCGAAGCCCCTGGAGAGGGGACCCTGAGGGCAGAGCAGCTGCTGGGCCAGGGCTGGGTCTGGGCTCAGGTGGGCACCTCCATGGCAAGGAGGGAGCATCTGGAGCAAAACAACCCCGCTTGGGTGATGCTGTTTAACACAGAAGTTCAGAGCTATTTGCTGAAATCTCACCTGCACCTGAATCTGCCCCCAGTGAAGGATTGCTCTCCATCAGTTTCCCACTGCAGCCAAGGTGATAGCGACTGATTTGGAAGAACGGTTTCGCACACGGGCGAGAGAAGCAGACTGATGGCTCCATGCCAGTCCTGGCTCCATGGAAGTCCATCAGCTCTCCTGGGCAGGCCCAGAGTGACCTTGCACAACTGGACACAAGGCAAAACCAGTGCATGAATCCATAGCAGCAGCAAAACCTTCTTGAAAATGGCTTTTTGGCCACAAGACACCAAGCTCCTACTGACCCACCTAGGGGCGAGCTGGTGCAGGTGGGAATTCAAGTGGGGACTTTGGGTCTGCATTTAAAGGGGGATGGAGCTTGCTGGAGATGGGTTTAACAGCTATTTTGGGACCTGGTTGGGATTTTACTCTGCAGAGCTTGCTGGCATCTACAGCCAGCTTGGGTCTCTTGACTCAGCTGTCAGCAAAGAAACACCTTCCTGGGTCTGGCAGGAGCCTCTGCTGCTCTCAGGGAGGCCAGGGGGCTGTGTGAGCACGAGATCTGGGAAACAAACCCTTTCCAAGCCTGGTTTCCCCACTGTCCCTTTGGGGAGCAAGCTCAATGCTGTGTTTCCTCCTTCCAGAGCTTTGCTAGTGATGCCCGGTGTCTCCACGCTTGCAGGATGGGCTGCAGCCAAAGAAGCGAAATGTCTGTGTGTCCCTCTGCCCATGGGCAGCAACAGCACTGCTGTTTCTGATGGAGCAGCCAGCAGGACTCTCCAGATGAATTTAAGGAGATGCACCCCTTGCTCTTTCTCTGGGGACACCACCACAGACCCGTCCCCACCACTTTGCACGTCAGCCCCAAAAATGGCTGGATTGAGACACATTCTCTGCAAAGAGGGAACTGATGTCACAAAGCCCATACACACAGAGTCACCCCTCCATCACACACACACAAATATCTCCTTCCAATTTATCCAGACCACCCTCCGCAAAAGGAAAGGGCTGATCCACCTGCTGTGACCTCGACTGACCACACTCATCGCCTCAGACACGCAGCCTCCAGGCAGGAATCCAATGTGGCAAGAGCTCCCTCCTTCTGCTTGGAGAAAATGCTGTTTTCTTGGGGTTTTGGGGATCTTCTCCACAAAGAAAACGAGATGTTTTGTCCTCTTCAGCTAAATGCCAACAGCTAAGCTCCCTGGTGGCAACCGCAGTTAACTCCATTACAATGCCCCAGTGATTCTGGCTGAAGAGCTCGTCCCCTCAGGAGCCAGAAGACTGATAGCCCTCCTCTTCTGTAACAAATCTCCCCTATCAGCTCTAATGAGGTGACATTTCAAGCCTGGCTCTTCTCTCAGCACACAAGTACACGCAGTTTGGGGTGGCAAGTCTCTTCCAGGCACGTCACTGAGGAGAAGGGCGGGTTTCAGTCTGCTGTCCTTTGGGTGCAGGAGGGAGCTCCCCTCTGAGTTATCTCCAGGATTATCCTCAATGCTGGACCAGCCATGGCTTAGTGTGGCTGAGTCCTGGAGACCTTCAAGGATGGAGATCCCACAGTCTCTCTGGCCATCTGTTCTGGAGCACTCTTAGTGCACATCTCCTTCCAAGTGCCCAGTCTGAACTTCCCAAGCTGCCTGTGTGTCCTCTGTCCTCCTATGAGGCTGCTGTTGGGAAGAGTTTGGCTCTATCACCTTTGTAATCTCTGTCCAAACAGCAGTAGTTATCTGAGGCTGCCATTCAAACCTGGATCCTCCTGTCTGGCAGGATGAGGAGTCTTTGGATGCCCTGAAACGTTGGTCTGACAGCGCTGGTGAAGGTAACCCTCAGTTCACATCAAACCATGTCAAGTAAGCCACAGATTTCCTTGGGTCAGCTCCACCCAGGTGCCTGTGCCTCCAAACAGGGCTCCTTGGCCCTGTTTTGGCGAGGGTCAGGAAGATGAGGAAGGAGGACCAGATGGCAACCACTGCTCTGCTCAGCAACGTCACCTCACAACCCTGGTATCAAGGTAATACAATTCACCACAATTTTTTGGTATCTTCCTACCTGCAGGTGTTGCCCCCAGACTCTGGCCACCTTGCTTGCTGAAGACCCTGTTTTGGTTGGAGCTAGCCAGCTTTTGCTGTTGAAAAATACCAAATTTGCCTAGTCCAGATTGGAACCTCTGTTAGATCAGGATCTCTCATCTTAGAAAAGAGAAATACTTTCTCATGTCTTGTCAGGGAAGCACACAGAGCCATTGTTCCAAACTTTTGTAAATATAAAACAGAAATTATGGTCCCTGGGGGTGACTTGGCATGAAACTTCACCATTTTCAAGGGCCTTCCTGCATGTGAAATGGAAAGAGCAATGCTGGCCTGTAGCTCCCTGTTTGCAATGTACTTAGAAATCCTTGAATATCTGGCACAAGACATGCTGTATTATCTCCTACCTCATCTCCTGTGTATAAAGCTGGCAGCCTGGTCAGGGGAATTATTCCAGACTTGTGCTGTCCAGAAAACAGCCTGACAGGAAGATTTGCAAGTCACGTCTCCCTGCTCAGCACCTTCTCCTGCCCCATTGCTCAGGAACTCACTAGAGATGATGAAACCGGGGCTCTCCATCCTGGGAGAAGGTTGGCAATCCCAAACCAGCAACTGGCAGGCAGTTCTCACTGCCTGCTGCCAGCCCCAAGCTCACTGCCCGTTCCCATCACTCTCAATGTTCCCATCAAGACACCACCAGCTCAGCCACTACTGCAGGGAAACCAAATGCTGTCCATTCCATCCACACTCAGGGACCAGCAGGGAAACTGGGTGACACTGAGGAGCCCAAGAGAGGTCAGTGCTGCTGCAATATTTACAATACAGGAAAATATCCTGGTTTCTTCATTACCCCCAAGCCCATATGACAGTGGAGACTGAGAGGATGTAAGGACAGAGCTATTTTCCCTATTGCCCTAGGGCAGATCCTGCTGGAGGTGTTGAGGCAAAAGGAGTAAAAGTCTGATTTCAATTTACCACGTGCCTCTTCCCAGCACATCTGCAAGTAAGATGAAATTTCCCAGGTTCGCCTACCGCATATTTTATCCACTAACATATTCACATAGATTTAAATACAACACAAAGCTGCAGACACCATCAAAAGAGGCTGCAGAGGAAAGGGCAGGAGAAGCTTGTCCTTTTTCTTTACGCTTATGGAAAGTTCTGTTCTGAGAGGTTGGAGAAGGGACATTGCCAGGCTGGAGCTGTGCCAGTCCCTCATCTGAACCAGGACTGCTTGGAGGGACAGGCAGGAGCCACGGGAGACTTCAACAGATGGGTTCAGAGCAGGGACTGGCACTGGTGATGCTGGGACAGAGCATTCAGCAACCTCAACCCATGCCAGCATCACCTGAGAGAGCAGGATGTCAGCTCCAAACTTGCTACATGGCATCTCTCCAGAAAGTGGAAAAATCCCTTGGATAACGCAAAAGTTTCATGGGAATGCCCCATTGGTGAAAGAAGGCATTCCCCACGAGGTCTCTGCACAGCTGAAGCGCAGTTTAAACACACACTCAACAGAGAGGAGCACCATGTTAGATGGTTGAATCCCCCATGTACCTGCAGGAAGTGGAGACTAGATCCTGCTCACCAGAGCTGTGAAACATATTCACCTGTTGCCAGAATTAATCCTTTTTTTCTTTTTTTTTTTTTTTTACTGACAGAGAGTGGCAGAGCTGTGCACACAGAAATCCTGTCTGAAATGAATCCCCGATAAAGAGGAAGCCAAGTTAAAAGGTGAGTTTTACTACCTGCCAAGGCTTTAGGTTTTGAAAGGGTCTCTTGTAGAATTACTGTATTAGCAGGCTATTACAGGCATAGATATCAAACTGCTATGCACAGCAAGAAAAATCATGAAAGTTTTGAGATGGGAAGGAAACGTGGAAAAAACGAGGCAGAAGAGGGCAAGAGAGGGAGAGAGGAGAAGCAGTGATGTGCAGAGGAGAGAGAGGCTGGTAAACCATGGAGGAGATAGTGGAAAGGGCGCAAAGAAGAGACCAACAAGCAGTAGTGTTGGAAGAATAGAGAAAGATAAAAAGAGGAGGAGAAAGGAAAAAAGAGATAAATGAGGGCAAAGACCAACTCATCATTTTGCAATTCCACCCCGGTGGAGAGGAAAATTGATGTCTGGAGCTTTTTTATGGCCAACCTCCTGGGCATGGGACAAAAGACAAGTTATTACCCAAGCCCAGGTCAGGTCTGTAGCCTGCCAGCTGCCTAGACACATTCAGAGAGCCCAGGAGAGCCGTAAATCAAGGGGGCCAAAGAGATCACGGAGCAGGCACAGAGCAGCAGTGAGCTGAGCAGAGGCAATATAACCACAGGAGAGGAGCGAGCCCAGGAGCGACACGGGCAGATGAGGAGTGCCCAGCTCAGAGCGCTCTGCTCGTCTCTCCTTCACGCCATTCCTAAGGACAGTACTCCCCCGAGATGCAAGTCCCCCTGCACTTCCTCCTGATTTCTCTTCCTATTGATTTCCAAGCCCTGAATACCATTTATTTTTGCTTGCTTGATTCACTCATTCATTGAATAAAGGCTTCATCACTATTATTATTATTATCCCCGTCATTGGGCTCCTCATCACACATTATATTATTTGCATTGCAGAGCTGGAAGATTTCAGGTTGAGGCAGGAAATTTGTGCGAGTTGTTATTACTGCAATCAGATGAAGTGAGAATTGGATCGGCGGAGGCTGCCAGAGCACAGCTCTCCCAGCAGGACACCGAGGCTCTGCCCAATCAGGGGAAGCTGCTGCCTCAATGTGCAGGTCCCACCAGCAATTTCGGACTTGCCTTTGGTGTCCCACCTCTCCCTCCCATCCCACTCCCAGCCCCACCAGCTGCCAGCGGAGAACAGGGAAACACATCGGTACAGGAGGGCGAGGAATCAGAAAGCACTTGGCGAGATTGCACATTTTCTGCCTTGCTGATGGTATTTATTAGACAACAGAAAATAGCTATTTTACCATCTGCCTCGTAAAAAAAAAGAAAAAAAAATCCTCATTAAATTAATGGAATGTGCAGCTGCTGAACAGAGTGTTCCTCTCACGGCCACCTCCCCATCAGCCCAGCACTTGCTGGAGCAGGGAATCGGGCTGCCAAAAGGAGCTGCGGCTAACTCGGGCTCCTGTGGTGGGAGAGGATGGACAGACGGACAGCCTCCTGCTCCTCCCAGCCCCGAGGTTGTGCCAGGGGACCTACAAATGCCCTGTTGCCACAGAAATCACCTGCTATGGAGCAGAGGGCCCATCCCCTTCCTGCACACACCTTGCCGGGTCTCAGCCTGTGAAGGGAACTAGAGGGGTCTGCTCAGCAGGCTGAAAATGCCTCCTTTTGCCTAAGCAGAGAGTGATCCACGCTCCAGACTGAGGAGGTCAGTGTTGCCCAGTGTCGAATAATGAGCATGGCAGGATTTGCAGGCAAGAAAGTCCCAATTTCCACGCCTTTGCCACCTCAGCATGACCTAGTCAAGCTCCCAATCACCCATCTCCACATCTCAGAGTTTCATGGAGCTGATGTTTGCCCTGTGGAGGTTCAGCTGGGATCACCAAACCAAGAGAGCCTCAAGCCTGGCTGACTGCACAGCCCAGAGGATCTCCTACACACAAGCCTTTGTTTTGGCTGAGAACAGACCAAGAATCATGAGCCCAATCCTTTCCCAGTCCCAGCAAGACAAACGCACCATAAACCTAAAGTCCTGAATGATTTTAATGACACTGATGGAGACAGAACAGCAGCCAGTGCTGCCCATTCATTTCTACTGAACAGAACCGAAGGGGTTGATGTGAACCTTTTCTTCCAATACTCGGTGGAGCCTGGGCAGTGTTTGATGGTGAAGTGATTGTCAAAATCCCATATTGCATGGGGCTTTGAGGAGCAGATCCACCCGCTTGCATTGCCAAATTCTCCTGGAGGCACCAGACACCAAAACACGCCGCCTCAGCTCACTGCCTCACCTCTTCATCGCGCGTAACACCTGAAGAGTTTTATCTACAGCTACTTTGGGTCCAGCAGTTCTTTTCCTAAGGAAATACAGTCCTTTGTTAGTTGCCTCAGCACTGACGATGTTTCAGGATGGCTGCAGTATAACCCACATTTAATCCTCAATTGTGTTTTCTGCTGCTAACCCCTCTGCTAATGCCAGGGAGCTCCCGGTGCCTGCACTGCTCCTCTGAAGCCACAATCCCTTCCCTGCTCCCCTCTCGTCCTCCTTCTAGGAGGCTTTTCTTAATAGATTTTTCACCTAGGTGAGTTTTTACCTGTCTTTCGCAGGAAATTTGTTCTCTTAAATTTACTCCTTCGGCATTTACGAAGCAGCTGAGGGAAAGCTGACCTTGGGAGACAGGTCCAGCTGCAAAGAGGTTGCCCCTGTTGTGCCAGTGGTGGAAGCAGGAGATGGCCCCCTGGATTTCAGCGTGCAAAGGGAAGTTACAGGACTACAGCATGTCGAATCACCTCATGCCGAAATAAATCCTGACATAATAAGCCCTAATACCGCCAAAGAAACTATTACAGTCAGTTACAAAAATAATCCACATTGAAAATCGGTGAAAATACCTCTCCCCAGTGGAATAACATGGCTCTAGAGGATCAGTTCCAGTCAAAGACGATCATTTCATGTTTACCCAACAGATGAGGGCAGCTCCAAAAGTCAGATGTTTGTTGCCAAAAAAGCTCTGCTTAAGTGAGATTTTGCCACCTCTCATCAAAGAGTTGCTTTTAAAAGTGATGAGCAAGTACAAAAGGGAAGACCATGAAAGGCAGAGATCAAATCAAAGTCCAGAAGGCTGCTCTGACTCTCTCTTACACCACTGCCTTCACTTCTATCCACCCAATCAATTTGCAGCAGCAAGGGCATAACGAACACCAACCTGATTGCTTCTCTAGCAAAAATTTTCAGGTTTTCAGAGGCTAATGGCAAAATTTCTCCTAGTCATTGCCTGTGTTGCTGCTGGTCTTGGGGATTTTAAGGCCGAACCAAGTCTGCAAGTCGCTGATTTTATCTACAGCATCACTTGGTTGTGTTTTCAGGGCTGGAGGTGTCTTGGCACATGTGGATCTGGCCGATGGTGTGTGCACGCTGCCTCGGGCAGTCGTGGCAGTGCTAGTCTCTCACGGGAACCTGCAAGACAGGACCACCAGGCTGCTGAGCTTCCTGCTGGAGAGGCTCACAGGTTGGTTTAGAGAGCAGGTTAGCCAGAAAGAAATGGCAGAGTAGCAAAAAAACAGGTGCTGTCATTTTTTTCCCTTGGAAAAACATTTGCTTTCTTAGGGAAAAAGAAATAATTTAATGGAAATAAACAAACAAACAAACATACACCCCCAAGTTCCTTTAATTAAAACTTGAAGCCTGTCACAGGGAATTTTGATAAAAACGTTGACATTTTGCAAAGTTGCCCTTGGACAAATCATGAGCACTGAAAGCTCTGAGACAGGGACACTGTGGAAAGTGACTCTGCACATGCCAGAGCATTTGGGAAGGACATTCATCTTCCTGCAGTCAGGTGTGTTGGTAATTCCGTGATGTTTCTCATGTGTTTGCCCTTCCCCTATCCACGTGCAATCTGCATTGCATGGGGGCTGTGGCAGGACCGTGAGAAGGTCGTGTGGTTGCACAGAGGGAAAATGCAGCGTGCTCCTGGCTGGGCTGTGCACACACGGCTCTGCAGGCTCCCGTGTGGTTTGGAAAGGAGGGACTTTGTGCCTGTGTGTGTCCTGCTGCTGGCAGGAGCTGCATCACTCCACAGAGCCCAGCACGCAGTTTCACAGTGGGTCAGGGTCAGGGTTGCTGGCTGGGATGGCGAGAGGTGAAGCAGAGCTCCGAGATTCCGGGTTACTCGTTTGTTCTGCGGGAATTCGTGGAGCCACAGGTTGACACGGCACCCGCAGGTGTCCAGGATGCCTCCAGTGCTCAGGGCCTCACGCAGCAGGATGCTCCCAACTCGTGAGTCAGAAATGCCGGTGCTGAGGCTTTCTCCTGCTTATGAACGTGTGGATCCATCAGCCCTGGCTCAGGTCTCAGCTGCAGACAGCAGCCCTTACACAGGCCCTGCTCATGCAGACATGGACCCATGGCCACCTCCATCATCCAGGGAGGAGAACAAGAGGAGACAGACAGGGAGGAAGGCTCTCAGCCTCCAGGTGTGCCCTGGGGCTGATGCACATGTGAGGAACGCTGCTTTTGAATACCACAGGTCTCATCTCAGCATCATCTCCCGTTGCTCCATCCTCCTGCTTCTCCCGTGCTTATGGGAGCACTCAGCTTACACTAACAGACCTGAGAATCCCCGGATGATTAAAGGAAGCGCTGCCTTTTAGATCGCTCTGATTGGGGTTGAGGGCTGTGTGGAATTGGACACTTGGCTCTAATGATGTGTGAAAATCTCCCTGCTGTGGCCCGTAGTCCCAGCTGTGGAATACAGGGAGAAAGGCAGAGGAGGGACATAAAACACTCCTTCAATGGGAGTCCCAGATCAGACACAAGGTTTGTCGCTCAGGGCAGTCCCTCTGGGGCTCTGCTCAATGCCTGTGTGTGACTGGGAGAGGTGGCCCTGCTGCACAGAACCGATGACGATGTGTGGGTATGTGGCAGAAGTGGAAGCAGACGAACTGGGGACCTGGTCCGGTGCAGGCCAGCATGACCAAAGCATCTCAGCCACATTGGAAGCTCACTCCCAGGCAAGGAATGCCTGCCAGTTTCACGGGTGGGCTACATCCTGGCTCTGGCTGGCCCCAGCAATATTCCCATGCTGGTGTTGGGGTGGTATTACCCAGGACTGAGGTGTTGCTGGTGTGTGCAGGCTGCCACGGCACGGCCATGCTGCTGGAGCATTGCTCCAGGCTGTGACTCCTCTGGGTGAGACTGTGGTGAGTTGGATCCAGACCCAGGCAGGCATGACCCAGCCTGTAGCACAGCACGGTGGCTTCAGTCGAGTCCCCCAAGCATGGCGAGAAGGGTCTCAGCGAGCAAACCACGCTGTCCCTGACTCACAGGGGACAGCAGCTGACACCTTCTGGGGTGTCTCCATCTCTGCTGCTGCCAGGGGACCTGCCCTCAGATCTCTGCACGAAGGCAATGTCAGTCCAGCCCAATCAATGTCTTCTGTACCCACCACCTTCCCCTGTTATTAAAACCCCAATGACACTTGAAATCAAAGCAAATCTCGCCACACACAGGCTAATCCTTGCTCTCCCAACAAACTGGCTTCTTAGAGGCCCTCCTCACTGAGACTCACTGTTCTGTGGCACAGGGGAATGTCCAAGTGGGCTCTGAAACAAAGGATGAGCTTCCTCAGGCTCGGATGGGGCTAAACAGAGGCACGGGGGGAGGCCGGGCACCGGCCGGAGGTGTCCTGCAGCGAGTGACCCTCAATGTGACATTGATGGCTCTTAATTCCTAAGCCTGCTTTGGAAGGATTTCAGTAGATCCTATTTAATCACCGCAGCCTCTTCATCTCCCCTGTCTCAGCTCAGGGTAACGTTACGCATTCTCCTCCACCGGCTTCCTCCAGGAACCAGCCACCCTGCTCTCCCTGCAGGGATCCCAAGCACGGGGCACCAAGCCCTTCACCTGCTGCACGGCACGGGGCTGCCAAAACCACAGCTGCCCTTGGCCTGTTTGCTACCACACAGCTCAAACAGCATTTGCTCAATTTCCTGCGTCTGTGGGAGGATTCGCTGCTGCGCTAACGAGGGGCACAGCTCCCTGCAGGTGCACCCACCACCTCCCCACAGCCGGGCTGCGCCGTGCATAGCATTAAACATTTAAGCGCTTGTCAAAATGTTGTAACTATTTCTTTGTCTTGTTCCATTAGCTCCGTTTCCAAAGGCCACCACCGGAACTACTGAACATTTATTTCTATTGAATCCAGCTTAGAAGTTATGATCTGAGAAGCAGGGAGACAGGACAGTATGTTCTGCGGCACCGGCTTTTCCCCACCACCGCTCAGCTGAGACACGTTGGCCTTTGAAACACCATTTTTATTCCTACCTTAGAAAAACTAAAATAAAGAGATTGACTCTTCCATCTGCTTGATTTGCTTCTGCTGTTTAAATAAGGTCCATAAATACCAGTCGGGTGGCTGCTCCGTGTAAGTTTTGGGGCTGCATGTTTAAACACCCTGCACTGTTTGTGGTACCGACCGTGGGAGCTGAATTTCCTCCCCAGGTGCAAAATAAATGATTTTCCTGTTGCTAGAGAAGCACAGACATGAATCCTCCTCCCTTGCTGCCTGTGCAGAACAATGTCTTATTATGCAAATACTATGAGTATTAGGCAAAAAGCACTGAACAAAGCCAGTGGAGTTTGCAGTTTAGACAGGGTGAAGCGTGGGCAAGGGTGGCTGTGGGGATCTGTGGTCCCCACGTTTGCTTTAGATTCACTTTATCAGCAAGAAGTACAAAGCCAGAGGGAGCTGCATGGGGCTGGGGGCACCTGCAGCCCCCAGAGACATTGGGGAGATGTCCAACACATCAGCCCTTGGCCATGGAATCCTGCACCAGAGACACTGCAGGGCTGAGCTCCCCCAGGCAAACCCCAAGTTTGCACCAGGAGCTGGGCTTGCTGTGGGACAGGGGACGGGACTGCTGGTGGCAGCCCCTCAGCCAGAAGCCTCCCCTCCTTCAGGGTGAAAAAAGGGAGATCTAAAGCGTTCTTAAAGACTTCCCCGCGTTTTAGTTCCTTGCTATTTAAAGGCGTGAGAGCCCAAGAGTTCCAGCCTGGCTGCCTGTGCCTGGATGCTTTGCAAAGTTGTAATCCCCGCTAGTGACATCACAGGCCGTTGCCATGGGGATGTCACAAACTCAGAGCTGTGACTTCACCACGGCAGAGATGGGCAGCAAGGGAGGCAGTGCTTCCCAGCCACCAGTGTCTCTGGTAATTAGCAAACTGGCATGGAAAATGAGGATGAAACACACAGGATAGGGACATAAAACCATTTTGCAAGTATGATCTATTGGAAACCATTCCCTCATGAGAAAGCACATCCTTAATGTATCCTGCGCTCTTAAATAACCCACAAAAGGAAGGGAATAAAATAGAAATTATAGTGATTTGTTTTATTGGGCATTTCATTGAGTAATTAAGAGGATAATTATGAGAAGGAACATTAAAAGGCATCACGCTCAGCCTTCCTCCTGCTTTAGAGGAGCATCCTCATATGAATGTGCAGCATCATCCGACGCTGCTCTGTGCCAACGCGGGTTTCCCTGCAGGGAGGAAGGCATGCATAGATGTGGGAAGGGGTGAAAAACATCTCCCCCATGGCCTGACAGGATCCCAGAGCCATCCCAAGAAACGCAGGGTGGGAACAGTGGGTTGCAGGGAGCAAACCCCACCCTCACAGTGTCTCTTGGCATGCGGTGACAGGCTCTTGTGCATTGTGCGTGTCATGCAGGGGAGGCTAAAGGAAAAACCAGGGAGAGATCAGTGTGGTGCAAAGTACTGATGGAGCACCAAAGCCAAGGCAGAAGTGGCAGAAAGCTGGAAAACCAGCTGGAAGCTCAGGACAATGGTCACCCTGCACCAGGAGAGCAGCTCTCACCCACCGCTGCTAACACCTATCCCCCAATTTTGCCTCTACCTTTGGAAAATACATAAAGAACTACCTGTTTAACTAATCCAGTTCCAGACAGGACCCAGCACTGTTCCAAGAGCCCTCAGCAGTCACAGCTCAATCTAAGCTGCCTCTCTGAGACAGCCAGTATTTCCTACAGATGAGGACGCCTTGGTGCCAGCCAACACATCCATGAAACACATCAGTGAAACAAAGTCCTACTCAAGGCAAGAAAACTGCAGCTCCTTTCTGACCCCAGCACATCTCACTCCACCACATTTACCCACTGGCACAGACACACTCCAACTAAAATATCAGGACAGCAGTCCCACTGCAGGCTTCCTCTGGAGCCCCAGGTCACACGCTGGGGACCCCAGTGTTCACACAGGCCACTTCTAAGAGGCTCCAGGTGACAGCCAGCCCCAGCAACGGCAATTTGTCCACTGCAAGTCCCCAGTGGTCACTGCAGGGAGCAAACGTGGTGATAGGGAAATGCAAACAGGAGTGACGGACATGATGAGGAGAAGGAGCTTTACTGGAAGCACTGAGTCCCACTGGACAAGCATCTATAAACACCGAGATGACAGATGAGTTAATTCCTATTATTTCCTCAAACCACTTGCACAGGTGGCAAAACAAGCAACCAGCCCACCCAGATAAATGAGAAACCCCAACCTGCAGCATGGTAGTGCTGACCAGTTGCCAAGAATTAAGTAGGTCCTTGTTTGGTCCAAAACGTACGTTTGAGAAAGCATGCTGGAGAAGACTGGCATGTCTTAACTGGCCTCTGTGGCTGGAAACCCCTTTTTTCTCCCTAGGGAGATGGATCTGACAGCTATAATCCAGTTTCTATGCTGGATTTCAGGGACAGTGGCTTGTCCATGTTGAGCCCAAAGCATCAGACAACTGTCAGAAAAATCCACATTCAGAAAGTCACCAACCCTCCCTTTTCTTGTCCTGCAAACCACAACCCCCTCCATACTCCCCTGCTCAGGGGGAGCAATTTCCATCCTCTTCAAACGAGAGTAAAACCGGCTTTTTGGCTTCCGGCTGGCCCTTCCAGGCACGAGAGCAGCTTGCTGGGAGACTCGAGCGCTCAGCACAGCCCTAAAACAAGGCTCCTGTTTGAAGTGCATGGATTGAGGCTGGATTAAGAAAACCCAGGAGGAGCGCTTAGCTCTGCTCCTGCACTAGAAAGGCTGCTCAGCAGCAGCAGCCAGTGCAGCTTCATCCTGCTCAGCCCCTCCATGTGATCCCCACAAAGCGCCGGGGAAGCGGCGATTTTGTATGCGCGGTTCGACGTGATCCGGGAGCAGGGAATGGCAGGGCCTGTGCTCTGCTTCCCAACAGCGCAGGAGCACCCAGAGGGGAGCGGATCCTCCCCAAACCAGGAGCAGGGAATGGCAGAGTCCATGCTCTGCTTCCCAGCGCTGCAGGAGCACCCAGAGAACCCAGACCCTTCCTGGGGCCTGCAGGAGCACCCAGAGCTGTGCTGAGCCTGTTCTCACCGAGAGGAGCAGGATCAAGAACCTCCACAGGGGCAGGGAAAGAACAACAGCAAACACAGGACAAAATGCCACCATTAAACCCCAGCAGAGCCTGAAGAGCGTTGCACTGCTTGGGTGCAGAGCAGGTCCCAGGCAGACACTTATTTGCAGCTTGAGACAAGTTAAGAGACTCCCTCCTGAAGTTTCCCTCTTGCAAACGCCTTATTTCCCCCCTCTAATCAATGCAATGAGCAGGCTTAGTGAAACACAAATAGGGAACAGAGGATGAAACAATTTTCCAGCCCATACCTGAAGGTGCATCCTTCTTTTCTCACCAAGCAGCGGGGAGGACGTTGCTGTCTCTCGGTAATTTTCCAACATCCTGTGTTGCAGGTAGATTTACGCACTGATCATAGTTGAAGCTGTTAATAAAAAAGTGCAAAGAAAACGGATTTTACTGTGAAGTGTAGGGCTGCTTTTCTCCCAGCTTTGCATTATCATGACTTCCTCCTTTTTTAATCTTTTTTTCTATGATTGACCATGTTTGGGGTTCAAAGCTTTAAAAATAAATCGCGGATCGTCTTTCATCTACTATGCATGAGAGAGTCAGAATCATTACATGGTTTAAATGGATATTTTGGGAGCAACTCTGGACCAAGCAGTTTCTGCTTTAACTGGGAGCCAGAGGGATGAAGCTAATTTGCAAATAATGTTACATGCTGGTTTTGCTTGAACTCAGGGAAAAGCCGCAGTGGCTACTTGTCATTCTTTGTGAGAAATTGAACAAAATGGAAATCAGTTCACTAGTTAAAAAAAAAAAATATATATGTACTAAAAAAAAAAAAAAAATCTGCAGCAGACCAATTTCTCCTGCATCAGGGGAACATCCCAGGACTGCAATTAAGCTGTGGCTCAGCACGAATCCTACTGCTGCCTGAGCACTGAGGACAAACACTCCGGCAGTCCTTTTCCTGGGAGCAGATTTTTAACTCGGTGAGTGCGAGCTTTTCCGCAGCTCCACCCGAGCCACTTCTTCCTCACGCAGTTGGAAAGTCAACTTTCCCCTTTAGCATCACTCACACCTTCCCCCAGGAGTGGGGAGCTCTGGATTCAGCAGTGCTGCACCTTCACAGGGAATTGGCTATTGATAACTTTGTGGCTAATGTATACAACGGGAAGCAGAGGAGCTAATAGAATGTAATTTTCCATGTTTACTGCATTATTACAGTGGTTGAATCTGCTGATTAGTTCCCTTTTTTTTTTTTTTTTTTTTTTGTCCCCAGATAAAATATTGTAAACAAGCAGTTTTAAGTGTCCTNGTCCTAAGCATCCCTTTTATTTTTGCCCTGCTTATCTGCATACAGTCATTTATTCACACGGCTGCTGTAACAGCAAGCAGGGCCAAAGCTATCATTTTTCCTCCCTTTCACATTTTAATCTTGCAGACCTCAATCTCTGTGATACCACTATTACTTTGTCCATATCTGATCTAACGGGAACCTGCCATTATTTTTTTTTTTTCCTTAAAAAGAGAAAACTAATCTGAGCAAAAGATCATGGTGGCTGTGGCACTAATGATCCCTGGCACACCTCCTTGCAATGAATCCGGTGCTAAAACAGAGAGTGTTTGTTTCCCTTCACTCTACAGAACTGCAGGACTGACCCCTCATGCACAGGCAGCTCCCACAAATAAACAACATTTCCCCGATCTCCCAGGGGATTCATTTCTCTGCCAACTATCTCAGCAGCTCTTCTTATTGTCTTATTTATCCAAACAGTGGCAAAACAACTCAAGTGGAGCCACTCTCCAACAACATGACTGTTACTGGTTTATTCAGATTTGCTCCCCTACAAGCTAGGAAAGTCTCTTGTCCCAGTGGCTATCAACTGAAAAGGGAGTGGGGAAATTTCCTGTAATATGAACAGTAACAGCAAAAATGCTCTTCCTTCCTGTTCTCTGAAGATCATGGCACGATATTTTGGCCCCCCGGCCTCCCTAATGCTCCCCACCTCCCAGCTCTGAGCTGTCACCCCAGGTGGAGACCATCCGCTGAAGCACCAAGCCAGGATGCTCTGCACGTGCCAGCCACGTCAGCCAGAAAGGATTTACTTGGGAGAGGTAAGGAGACAAGTTGAGGAATGCCTCTACTCCCTCCTCCTGCATCCTGAGGCTTTTCAAATGCAGTTGCTCACTCAGCATTCTCACTTCAAGTCCCACAGTCTGCACCATCACTCTGTGGCTTCTACCCATGCCAGGCCCTTCGCCCCTGCCTGCAGCCCAGAGAACTCCATGTGCTCCCCTTCTCCCAGAAATATTATAAATAAATCAGGGGCCATGTTCAGCTCTTGATCTGTGATGCAAGTAGGGATAGAGAACTGCTTCAAAGACACACGGCACTGGCAGGGCACAGGATCCTGCCTGTCCCCTGTCCAGGATTTACACAGATGAGACTTGTGGAAATCAAACCAAGCCCTTCCCCACATCCTCTCCTTATTTGGAGAATCCCTCACTCACAGAGCTCCCAGCTGCCCAAGCTGTAGCACTGCAGGAACCTGGTCTAGATCCACCCCAGCATGTATTGTATTTACTATGAATGAAAGATTAAATGTTCTAAAGAGTGTTATTAATTTCAAAGCTACTAATATTCATCAGTCGTCCCTCACTTCACCCCAAAAGCCTCAGAGCTGTAGTGAAAGAGTAAATTCTAGCTCAGAGCATCTGTAAGCCGTGATCCACAGCCCAGCTCTGCAGCTCAGGGCCCACAGGCATTTTCTGCAAGTAGTGAGGACCCTCAAAGGTCTTCTAATGTGAGCAACCATAAAAGGCCAGAAATGGCAAAAACCCTCTCTGTTATCCTTGTCTTTGAAAAGAAGGACTCACACAAACCTCCCAGCTCTGCAACACTGATCTGACTTCTCCCGTGCCAGTGTGCACCCCTGTGATCACCCCAGGAGCCCAGCTTTGCTCAGCGACCTGTGTCACAGCAGTCATGGGATGCTGATAACCCATTTTAGTTCCCAGAGAAAGTCTGCATTTCCAAATGCGCTCCTTGCCCTCCTCCTCCTCGGGAAAATGCAGCTCCTTGCCGTCTCACAGGACCCAAACAAAAGTCACAACGGACCCATCCCAAATCAGCTCTCATGGGACAGGACTGTCCATATGATCACCTAACACCCATCTCACCTCCCAAAAGTAGCATTTGCTCCCATCAGAGGTGCTCCATCGGCACCAGGAGCAGGGCCATTTCTGCCCTGAATCCTCCAGCCGCTCAGCAGGACAAGCAGAGCAGGAAGGCACCAGCCCCAGCGGGGAATCCGTGTGTCAGAAGGGCACATGTGCAGGTACAAAGCATCCTTTGCACACCAGCAGCTTTCCTGCTGCCTTGGCACATCAGCACTGGTGGTGAATCACATCTCCTTTGTATTTCACTCGGAGGAACAGGGAGAAAGATGTATTTCACAGAAGAGAGTCACAAAGAGGCCCACCTTGGAAAATAGGCTATTTTTGGCACTATAATCCCGTTCCTGTGAAAAAGAGAGGGAGGCCCAAGAGACTGAAGGAGCTGCTGAAACCCAGAGAGGAATCTGGCAGCGGAGCCTGGCACATAATTCAGATATCAGGGTTATCAGGGACCAACAACCAGGACAGAGGCACCTGTTTAAAGACTGTACCAGCCCCAGGACTGAGAGCTGTGCTTCACCAGCTGCCTGCCCACCAGTCCTGCTGTGAACCATGCCAGTACAGGCTGCTGCAGAGCAAGAAGGTGACAAGAAGCACTCTATTTGCTTCCACAGACCTTTCCCAAGCGTGCAAAGACCTGGCTCTTCATTTGAGTGCTAATTCCCACTCTCTTTCATCCCAGTTTTTCGCAGCTTTTCTACAAATCCAGAATACATTTGAGCGATCAGCACAATGTTTAGTGAGAAAATCGTATGCTACGTTTCCGCTTGGCATGATTTTGAAATGGTTAAGCTGTTAAGCCCTGAAAGGGAAGTTTTAAGAATACCGTGAATAAAAGAAGCCAAAAACAAAAATAAACCAACAGCGGCAAAATTAGAGCATGACATAAAGGAACCATTTGGATGGATCCTTTTTTCCAGAGAAATGGTGCACGCTGGCTGCTGCTTTCCAGTGTCAGGGTCTCTGCAGTTGGATAGCACTTGGACTTCCATTACAATAGCAGAGAAATAAATGGAAAGTCATCACTAGCACACAGGAGAGGGAGAAAGTTTTCCTAAGCTGTGGTCAAATCCCTTACAAGCTTCTCTAAACCACAGACACATCACCCCTGAGGAGTCCTTTACCCCACTCTGCCCCAGCGAGGGAGATGCTATCGGAGCAGGAAGGGGCTGCTTGACACACACATAGGGACAGGCAGTGGTCCAGGGTGGGGTACTCTGGGAGGTACCCTAGAAATGCTCGTATATCCATGTTTTCCGGATAAACTCTTCCAAGGAGAAGCAATCCTGTCCCAGTGTGTGTCTCACTTCCACACAACACAAGCCCAGTGATGCTGGTCTCCCTAAGGACAGCAGGCTGTGCCCAGAGTGCTCTGGGGACAGGGGGGACTCCCCACCTTCACCCACCCAGCTCAATTCCCACAAGGCAGCCACAGCTGTGTGGCCCCTCTGTCCCCTGGGTCACTCCGAGGTCCCTCCTCAATTATGCATTGCTTTGCTGCTGTGCACACTGACTCAGTGACTTACTTGTGCAGCCAGGGACTGGGCTGAAGGACACAGCTCCAACCACAACCCTTTTACACTGATTTTTGTCATAAAATGCGATACAATGCCAGATCAAAAGACCTCCCAGAATCTATACATGTGACCATGTCCCACTCCAGCTGTGACACAAAGCATTAAGGTAATGACAGTTGCATTCATACCTGCTACTTTTAGGTCCACCCAAACCAGAGCAGCTGAGAGGAACAAGGGCTCACTTCCTCCCACTCCAGCCTCCCCTGAGGCGCTGTGAAGTGTTTGCTAGTCAAAGAGTTCTGCAAGAGAACTCTCTCACCTGAGAGGGCCTGGATCAGAGACATCAGGTCAGGTCATCTACAAAGGTAATGGTGGGAAAAACATCATTTCCGAGCACATTCATGTCTGTGCATATTTCTGCAGAGGTCAAGCATGCTCTGGGTAAGGGCATCTACTGGCCAGTTCTGTACCCTGACCCACCTTCAGCTGGGAGTGATGAAGAAGATGAACAGACAGCCCAAAAGAAGCCTTTTGTTCCATCCCCTACAACTTCTCCAGCTCAGGTCCTCCCCTGTCTTTCTGAAGGGCCACGGGATCTCACGTTGGGTCCACAGTGTCACAGAAACCCGTGACCTGTACCCCAAACACCTCTGCTCCCCAGGGAGGCAGGGACCAAAGCAGCCAACCCACACCTACACCCACCCTGGGAGGAGTTCTTAGACTTGCACAGACAAAATCAGCCTGACCAACCGGAGTCACCACTGGCAAAAGTCCTGCCTCAAGGGAGAAACTGGGCTGCAGAGACCCAGAGGTCCCTCATGCCAGCATTTCTGAGCCCCAACTTGAGACCCCCCCTCCTGGTTCACCCTCCTCCACAATCTTAAAACCACAAGTCCTCTGGAAAGCTCTCTGTCTCCACAAGCACAGAATCTCGTATCTGAAGCACTGACAAAACGGTGGGATTTCATTTCTATCGGAAAAACGAAGCCCCCTCTGCACAGGCCCCTTCCCTGGTGACAAACAGCATCTCTGCAGCTGTTGATCACCCCTGAAGCACAGCAGGCACAGGACAGGCCTTGAGACAGGGCAGAGCACAGGGTGACCTGCAGAGGACTTGGGCTGAGGAAACAGCACAATAAATGCTTTATTGCAAGTCAAGGGCCAGCACTTCCACAAGGAGGAGAATTTTACTCTGCACTGGTTTTTATATCACAAATTGCTTCTCAAGGTGCGGTCTCAAGAAGCCCTTGCTTCTCCTTACTCTGGGAGGAAGCCTGGCAGCCTCATCCCAGGACAGTTTCCCCTTCAGGCAGGGGGAATAATTCCTCTGGATAAGGTGGGTAACAGCACAGTGCTGCTCAGGGATGCACACACCTCCCACCAACCACTAGCGTGTGTGGGGTCCAAGTTAGCATTTATTATTTCAAACTTCCTCCATCCCATTTCCAAGTGAGCTAGTGGGATTCATGGGAGGCTGGAGCTAGATCTTTAGGTGCTATGTAGAATACTACCTAAACAAGTACACACCTCTTTCTTCCCCCATCTGAAGTGCCATGTTACCAAGTGCTGTAATTCTATAAAGAAATTACTGGGCAAGAGTCCCTTCTACTGCAGCACCACAGAATAAACGAGCACAGGGCAAAAGTAAATTTGTGTCTGTGGAGGAGGACTCCTGTCCACGGGTATTTCTCCACCCTGGCAGCCTGGTGCCTCTCAGAGCAATACACAGCTTCATGACAAAAGATGCTGAGAAGGTGCTGGTGAAGAAGGGACTCTGGTTTTCCCTCCCTTTTGTTTCGCAAGTGCTTCTGCTGGCACTGGCTCCTGGACATGCATTTCACCACGCTCAGCTTCTGCTCAGTGCGTTAACACAGAAACACAGACCCAGGCCCTGCTGTCTGTGGGCTGCACTATGGATCAGCTGGGTGATGAGGAAAAGGTTTGTTTGCATTGCTGGAATTTGGTATTTGCAGCATGCCCAGAGTACAGGATGGCCATGGGAGTTAACCTTCACACCACACACCTTCCTGAATGCAAAACCCTCCTGCCAGCCCTCTGTGCCATCCCAGGATGGCAGGGCAAGGTCACAGCACCCAGCTCTGCCCCCAAAGCAGGTAAGGCTCCTGTGACACTGCTCAAGCCACCGCAGGCCAAAGCAGCCCTCGGGCTCCTCTCAAACACATCAAGTATTCAGTGCTCAGCTACGGAGCTGGGAAACACCAGGAGAGCCTGGAAGACAAGCAGTTGTGTTATCAGGCATTCATCATCAGGAATGAGAGCACACAACTCAACACGAGTGTCCTCCACTGGCTTCAAGGGCACACATGCATTGAAATTCCCAGCAGATTCAGGGCTCTCGTTTGCACTTCCATCACAGCCACAGCCAGAAGCTCTGAAGGGTTTCCAGGCAAACCCAGGAGTTCCACTAGGACTGGCAGCCTTGATTTTCACCTGTGCAGTGCTTTGTGGATGCTCCTGGGAGAGTGATGGAGATATTTTAGCTATTTGTTTATCAGAAGAGTGGTTTACAATTTTAAATGAAAAGATAGAGGAGATTTTGCATTTCTTTTTCCTTCATTTATTTCTAAACTGCTCTAATCATCAGTACTTCTTGCCACGATGAACAACTAGACAGTTGTCATGTTACCTTGGATGTATCATGGCAGGCAGCTAATCCTGTTGGTCATAAATCATGTCCCTTTCAATCTCCATTACGTAGCAAGAGCAAAGTTGTTATGATGCATGTCATTACACACCAGTGCCTTTCCATTATCATATAACTGGATACCCCCAAGGTTCGTAATTTGCAGTATAATAGTAATTTTTAAAGAACCATTGGTAATCAATAGCTCTCAGCATCACTGTCAGGATCATTTGCAAAACAAATAACAACACTGATCTCAACAAACTTTACAGGAGGGATATTTAATCTTCATGAACTGCATTATATGATGGATAAGCGAGGAATCCTAGACTATGTATCATGTATTTGCCTTGGATTAAATATCACTCCAATCAATGTTGCTCCCAGCTGTACAATGCCGTCTGTGTTTTCACTGGGTAATGCTGAAGTATTGTTTTACAAATTGACATTAGCTACGTGCTGGGCAACAAAGCCCCACGGTGGGGTGTGAGGAGGGGGCACAGCCGAGGGCAAGGCCCATGGGATGCTCAGGGGAGCACCTGGCAGCAGCAAGGCTGGGGCACAGGGGGCTGCAGGGACACCACAAACATGGAATGAGCGGCAGGACGAGGTGCAGCTCTCAGCCCCTTGCCAATGCGGAGCTGGGGTTTAACCAAGTCACCCTGTAACTCTAAAAAAGTGCTACAGAACATCATCTTAGAGGTTCAGCCATTGCCTCACCAGCTAACAGGGCAGCAGACAGAGGCCTGACTTTACTTACTGCTTTTCCTTTTCCTTCAGCGTGCACTGGCAGAGGCTGGAAT
Organism: Dasyornis broadbenti; assembly: GCA_013397935.1. Classification (NCBI taxonomy): domain Eukaryota; kingdom Metazoa; phylum Chordata; class Aves; order Passeriformes; family Dasyornithidae; genus Dasyornis; species Dasyornis broadbenti. Next base: position 1,653,187 of record VZRN01000800.1, read on the forward strand.
TAGGAAGGCGACTGCGTCCCAACCGCCCTGCCCTGGCTGTGGTCAGTCTGTCCATCCACACCCCAGGCCCTGACAACCTTCCATGCTGCTTTTCTATATAAAAATGGTGACTGAGGCAGGACCCCGTGCAAGCAGTGCATGCAGAGCATTGACAGGGACAGCACCAGCCTCAGGCTGTGCCGCAGCCCTGACACAGCCCGAGGCTCCCTAATGAACATCTCCCCAGTCAGATTAAAGCCAACACGCCCGTGCTTCAGCAGCCTCACGATCAGCCAGCAGAGTTACCTGTTGCACAGCCAAGAGCCAGCCAGCACCTGCCCCTTCCCTTACAGATGGCTTTCTGAGGCATTAAATCCACATTTAAATGTTCTACTCAGTTCTGCCTCTTCGGAGCTCTCCAGCAGAGCCGTATCTCGCTCCTTGCAGCTGGAGACACCTTCAGCAAAATCTCCAGCTCCTACTGATGTGGAAAAATTCATGCATTTCTCTCCTTGTGTAAGCACGGGTCTGGCATTCACGGCACTTCTCAGAGATAAGCCCCAAATCGCTCATCGCTAGAAACTCCGCACTTTGGTAAGGACAGACAGAGTTGGGATAAAAAAAACCACCCTTGGACCCTAACTAAACACTTCAGCTGCTGGAGATTACAGAATTCTATTTAGTTATACCAGAGAGCATTTTCCACAGAGGAAACATCATCAATCTGGCTCTAGGAAGCCAGTCAAATTAAAAATATTGGAAGGAAGAAGAAATCCAGAGCTTTGCTTGGTTTGGTTCATTTTCAGAGACAAATGTGGTTTAGAAATGGGATTAACTGGGGCGTCCTGGCACCCCTTCCCGCTCAGCAGCACCTCAAGCAAGCTCCTGGCTGCCCCAAGGAAACTGCCATTAAAGAAAATACAGCTATTTTTAAAGCTAGAAGGACAAATTCTCCTCCCAGTTACACCAGTGACCTCGTGACTCTCCACAAGGTTGGGCAGGCACAGCTCTGATTTGGGGCTATTTTGAGCATCCTCCAGAGTCACCAGGCACCCAGCAGGCAGAAAGCACCGAGGAGCAGGATGAGGCCCTAGTCTCCAGATAGTCGGACCCAACCTGTTAAGACAGAGATAACTTTCACCAGCTAAAGGGTAAAACATGAATTCCCTTTCTGAATAAAACATTTTGACCAACACAACCACTTCCCCCATATGCAAATGAGCCTGGGCAGGGCTGGTGCTCGCTGCTGCTCCTGCTGCCATCCCCGCTCATTCATCACACATGCACATGTGGTACAAACTCATTCAGGGCTCTTCTGCAGATGAAATATTTAAATGATTTATACTTTGCTATCCCTTTTAAATAAGATGGAATCGCCATAAACAGACTTGGCATGACTTGCTCTCTCCACCACATTTTTTTCCTTCTAATATTCTCCCTGCAGTTTCATCAGGCTGCATCCAGCATGATTCAAGAGCTTCATGGGCACAATCCATGCTGGTAAATGGATGGAGACCCCTTGGATGCTGCGGATACTGCAGAGGGATGAGGAAGCAGATTTTGCTGTCTTGAGCAAGCACATGGGCTATGGCGTGACTGAGGGGATATCACACATGAAGAGAGATGCAGAGCCTGGACTTTCCAGGCTGCATTTGATCAGCTGGGATGAACACAACCTGCCTTGCCATCTGACCCAGCTTGTTTGTCCCCTTTTCAGGAGCTGCTGTTCCCACCTCAAGGCGGCAGCCACATTTTAGCTGCTGGTGACACTGGTAAAAGCAAGATGCTGGGCAAGCTCTGGAGACAAGGCATGGCCAACATGTCATGTTGCTGCTGATGTGCTGAGACAATGCCCAAAATCTCCAAGAGAATCAGGCCTGGAGGAATTTCCCAGCTCACGTGGTCTGGGGAAGATCCTACAACACAGAAGCTTTCCCCCACTGCCACGCCCAGCTCCCAAGTGTCCCAGGAGGCTTCACACACGCAGGAAACTTGATGGGCAATGACTGAGCCAAGCAAGCAGCGATTCTACCCAAATTCACCCTTCCTGTTCTCACACTGGAGGCCAGGGCACCCAGTGCTGCTGCCGCTGGTGCAAGGGGAGACGGGACACACCCAGGGGCAGGGAGGGAAGATCTCTCCCTTCTCTGCAGAAGCCTCGAGATGGAAAACGCTTACAGCTGTGTCCGCATCCATATGCATAAGAGAACAGGCCCTGATCCAGCACACGCTTACGTCAATCTGCCGTCACCAAGATTTAGGAGAACATTTAAAATTAAACAAAAATTTCCTTGCACTGCAAAACTAAGGACAAAGAAAGGAAGTAAGTCTTGTGGGTAGTGCAGAAGCAGGTGTCGAAGGACCTGGTCCCAGTAAGGCTCTGGTACTGACACCCCAGATAACCCTGGACATGTCACTTCACCTCCGGGTTCACCCGCTGAATGCAGCTCTCTGGATATCAGTCTGATGACAGATAAGGGGCTCTCAGATGGCCACAGAAAACCTGACCAGCTCAGAAGGTTATTTCCCATGTGGTCCCTGTGCCTGTTTCTTTACACACTGTGTGCAGGACAGGTTACCCGTAACTCAGCACCTCCGAGGAGCCCACAAGCCCTGGCTCCGAGGAGCTGCTTGCAATCTAAACCACAGAAGTAAGCCAGCATTTGCAACACTTCAGATTCTACCTGCTGAAAAATAAAGACAACAGCTTTTCAAAATAAATGGGGAGCAAAAGCAAGATCAATAAGTGACACACATTTAATTCCCAAGCCAGCCTCATTAAAATGAAGAGTGTTACTCTGTTTATCCCCACAAATAAGAGTTCCAGTGAAAAAGAGAGTGTGTTGTCCTAAGGGCTATACAACCTGATGCTGTTTTACGGCTGTTTTGTTAAGGCAGGGACTGGAATGGACCAAAAAAAAATCATGACATGAATTATCAATTCTTTATTGACAGAGAGGAGGAAGAACCATGCAGAAAGTTTGGGGCTTTTTCTTACAGCCAATGTGGTATTAGAGAACCTACAAGCTAGTTCACAACTGGAAAGGATTTTAATATAGATGAGGACTTTTCTGCAAAACTGTTGGAGAATCATACAATCATTTATATTGTAAAATACTTCCAAGATCATCAAGTCCATTAGTGAAGCTCAAGATAAACAAACTGACCTCCACAGCAAACAATGAGACAAACTTCTCTGAACTTTGATGGGGCCATGATGTTCACTTTGCTTGTAAGCATTATAGCTGGACTTTATGTCCCTAAGGGCATTTTCCAACCTAAATGATTATATATGGTTTCTAATGAGACTTTAAGAATCTCATCCCATGAATTTATTTCCCCTTTTTTTCTTTACACATGAAGCAGTTACATGAACTCCACAGCCCAATTTCTGATCCTTTGTGAACTGGGACAGATGTTGAAACGTGTTGATTTATTGAAGTTCTCCCCTTACTCCTCTGTGGTAGATGTTCTCCAGAAGCAGTTGCATTATTCCTGAGCCTGGGCTTCAGCATTTCCCCGGACAACGTAAAAAAGGAGCCAGGCAAGGGCAGTAACACCAGAGGGGCTCAGCAAGGTGTGAACCCCATCTACCCTGTGTGCATCCCTCAGTTTCCAGCCCCACTGCCTGCTCAGCAGAGCTGGGCAGAGGCAGAACCCCACTCCATTCCCCCCTCAGTGCCCTGCTCCGCTGCATAGATTGCAAAGCACAGCCTGCTCCTAGCACGAGCCAGGTCCCTGCAGCCCCTATGGACAAAGGGCCGAACCCAGACAGCATAGAAGTTCAATGGTGCCAGAAAACACAAGAGGCTGGCTTGAACTCCCAGATTTTAAACACAAAGAGATTTCCAGCAGCTCTCCATCCCCCTTGGGCCACACACCAGACTTTGCAATTCATTGCTCAGCACCACCTTCCCCAGGAGACAGCAGCTGGAAGTGACATTACTGCTGTGCCTCCCTCCAGCCCCCGGCGTCAATCAGCTTGGTGCCACCAGCAGTCCCATCCCCACTGGTCCTGATGGATGCCGTGTCTGACACACTCCTAATGTCTGCCCACATCAACCTTTGTACCTGCTTCAGCCTGAGCAGGTGCAGAGCAGCACGAGGGTGACGGCGTTTGCTTTCAAGCCCCATCCTTTGGCAGGAGTAAAGCAGAAGCAGGTATTTTTACACCGTAAATCAGGTGTTCAATACCCTTTCTTAACCATTGCCCTTTTTTGCATTGCTTAAACAAACCTACTTTTTTGGGGGGAGGGGGTGGGCAGTGAGCGCTCCAAAGGGTGAGTGGGAAATGTGCCCCTGCAGCGCTGCTTCACACACCCCTGCTTTTGCTCAAGCCAGGCCAAGCACAAATTTCTCAGCACAATGATGAAAAGAAACTACTTTAACTCCTCAAGTGCCCCAGGCTTTTTTCCTGGTAACCAGACTGACCAGCTGCTTAGCCTGGAGAGGGAAGGGTTAATTAATAATGCCACAAGATGAGCCCCTGGGCCACACAACCACCCTCTCCTGCTTGGTGAAATGCCAGCACTAAAGGAACCAGCAATGAGTTGAAGTCAAGACATTTATCCTTTGACAATACTCTATTGCAACAACTTTATTTTGATGATACGGGATGATTAATGCTTACAGCCACTGTCATTTCCTTTGATAGATTTTGGGGCTGTGGAGTGACATTTGCTCAATGCACCGTTCCTGAAAAGCTGCACTCATCATAGCGTGGAGGAGAGGGATACTCCATGCATCCAGCCATCAGTAACCTGCCTCTGCCAGCTGCAGGTGGCCAGGAGAGACACTGTGAGGAATTGGGGGATGCTTACGGAAAGCCTTGACTGGTAAAGGCTGTGGAGTGAGAGGAAGGTGTGTTAAAAAGCCAACACTGTGAGAAATGGAGCTTGTCTTTCCCAGTAGAAAGAGACTGTTGGTTGCAAACACCACAGCCAAGAGCTGCAGCAGATTTTGCTGTTTTGCCATGAGCAGGCAGGAAGATCAGATCCCGAGAGAGACTCTCCAGGGCTGAGTCGCAGCCATAGCAAGCTCTCACAACTGCTCTTGAAGGCAAAACGCATCCAAAAATCCCACTGATCAATCAGTAAAACAAGACACAGACAAATGTCTTAACTGTAGCCTTCACTAAAGGCAAAAATACCCAACCCAACTTGGAAACCTTAATCTTAACCTCTGCATCTCTGAGTTCCCCCCACCTGTAACATGAGGACAAGAATCATTTCCCTCACCCGGCTGCTGCAAGGTTCTCCTAATCAATCAGCTCATTAATTCATGCAAAGCATTAGACAGGCAGCAGATGGATGGCTTTATACAACAGTATTTTCAACAGTGAAATATTTCTACTTAATTCTCCACCAGCAGCTGCCTGCCCGCTCCCATCACACCAGCACGGAGTGGTCCAGGCTCACATAGGGGAATGCATGAGGTCCAGAGCAGAGGAGTCTCCTCTGGATCCAGGCAGCACCCGGTGCCACATGGAATTCCCTGGCTGGAGCCACCTTTTCCACAAGGCTTCGTACAGACTTGATTTTCCTCATATTTAAAAGCTGTCTCAGAAGCGTAATGATTTTAAATTCACTCCCCGCTGCAGTCAATCAATGGAGCGGCGGCTGCCGGTGCCTGGCGAGCAGGCGGTGATGAATGGGGCTTTGGAGGCTGCACCGCTCGCCTCCGAGCGAGAGCAGAGCGTGGGCAGAGGGTGGGGAAGAAAAGCAAAGCCAGGAACAAAAATTAAAAGGAAGAAGCGGGGCAGGAGTAGAAAAGCCCCAGATGCTCTCTGCAAAGTTGGGACAAGTGCTGGTCTGGAAGGCACCGCTTGGAGGGAGCAGCCTTGGCTTGCGTTCGTCTCCCTGATCTGTTCCCATCCTATAACTTGGATAAACCACAATAAATACATTTGTTTCAAGTAAGGGCTAACCCCAAGCCTGGCTTGTGGCGAGGACCAGAGCCCCGGCCACCACCACCCACCCTGCACATGTGCCACTGACTGAGCTCTGCTTTCCAGGAGGTGCCAAAGAACAAATGCCCGAGAGCAGCTCTCAGCAGCACATCTTCCCTCCGGACCGAGCAGCAAAGGGCACAGCACCAAAGGCGTTATCCCTCAGCCTCTCCCGTGCAGAAGCAGGCAGACAAGCCCTGCAGGATGACAGACAGCACCCTGTGCCTCCCTATCCCCACGCAGCCCCAGGTGCCGGGAGGAGCAGCCCTGTGAGTCACAGTCACCCCAGAGGGACAGGGAGCACCCAACCCTGCAAGTACCATGTGTTTCCAGAGA
>VZRN01000800.1:1667791-1711968 GCA_013397935.1 Dasyornis broadbenti
CACCTACCTGCTCCGGAGGCGGCTCCTGGCGCTCGGCGGCGCGCCCAGCCCCGAAGCGCGGTGATGGGCGGCGGACGCACCCGCGGCTGCGGCTCCCCGCGCCCTTCCAAGCGGGCGGGCCGGGGGCAGGAGGCGGGCAGGGAAACGCAGCCGGAGCCGAGCAAATCCCAGCGCTGGAGCCCGGCCTCCGAGAAGAGAAGGGCTGCAGCTCCTCACTGCGTCAGGCGGAGAGCCCTGCCCGTGCAGGCGGCGCCGGGCAGCGCTGCCAGGCCCGGGGGCTCCCACGGCACCGCTCGGCCCGGCTCGGCTCCACGCGGCTCGGGTGGGATGGGATGGGCACGGCGCAGTTCGGCTCGCTGCGGGCCGGCTGGAGGGGTGCGATGGGGCACGGCACGGTTCGGCTTGGCTCGGTACGGCCTAGCACGGTCCGGTACAGCTCGGCACGGCCGGTTCGGCTCGGTTCCGGCTCGGCACGGCACGGTTCGGTAGAGCTCTCCGGGGCTCGGTCACGGCCCGGAGCGATAAGCGGCTTGGCCGGGAGGGTCGGGCTGGCACCGGGGGGCGGGAGGGCTGTGTGTGGGTGACACTGTGTGGGTGACACTGTGACACTGGGTGTGACACTGCATGACACTGTGCGGTACCGTGTCTACACGGCACTCTATTTGTGACACTTGCATGTGTGTGGCACTGCATGAGTGTGACACCTTGTGAGAGTGGGGTTGTGAGCGTGCAGGGCTTGTGAAGGTGTGAGTGTCCGTGTCGGGGACATCTGCCTTTGTGTGTGGGTGTGATTGTGCTTGCTGTGTGTGCGTGGTGACACCCCGAGGGGGTGCAGGGATGCTGGTGTTGGGGTGTGTCTGTGTGTTGGGGTGTGTCTGTATGTTGGGGTGTATCTGTGCAGTGAGGGAGTGCGGTGTCCAGGGTACATCTGTGTGCCTGTATGTCTGTATTTACACACGTGTCTGTCTCTGTGAGCCTGTGTGAACATCTCTGTGTGTCCGCACGTGTGCATGACAGCCACCCCACCCCTCACACCAAATCTGAACCCTCCATGGGCCAAACTGGTCCCAGCTGGGCAGTGCCAGGTGACACTGGGAGCACGGGGACTGGGGCGAGCCATGACACTAATGGGGCTGGACCAGGACCCTCACCCACAGCTCCCAGGGGTCCCCAGCCCCTGTGCTCAGCCCTTTCCAGGCATCCTCCTGCCTCAGACCACCCTTCACCTGTCCCAGAGACTGCCATCCTGCCTCCCCATTTTGGGCAGGTTTTTATGCTGTTTTAGCAACACAACACACCTTTAATCAGGATGATTAAAGTGTAGCTGGCACTGAGCCGGCCCTTGGAACAGAAGTGCTCTTCTCTCTCCCCAGGCACTGTCATTTGAGGTAAAGATTGGCCCGTGTGTTTTTTGTGATGGTTTGAGGTGTCTCAAGCCATCTCCAAAACCACCTCCCAGCCAGCAAATTCCTTTTGCAGCCCTGCAGGAAGGTGGCAGGGGAGAGAGGGAAGGATGGGTGCAGGAGAGAAATTTTACTCCTTTCAATTTAATAGCAACAACACCAACACCACCACAGCCAAAAAACCTGAAGCGTGGAGTAATAGAGCTGCGAGACAGCCTGGGAACAGGCAAGCAATGGCCCCTCTCCAAATGGCAGCTGGCAACCTGGCACAGCACTCAGCTGCATTAGACACACGGCCCAGGGAAAGTGCCCATGGAAATGCAGGAGATACCCTGCAGGATGGAGAGGATGGGCGTGGAGAATGGATCCAGCATCCTCTGTTTCACTGCTATGACCTGATCCCTAGCCTGCTGGGGAGCCTGTGAGTCTTGGTCTCTGAGTGAGCAGGTTGCTCTGAGGTTCTTCCATTCCCCTTTGCCATCACCACCTGTGCTCATGCCCTTGAAGCATGAAGACGCCTTCCTCCCTGGAGCAGGGATATCCCATTCTCCCATGTCCCATGGGATGCCTTGAAGTCAAGGAATTCCCACTGAAATTGCTTTGGACTAATAAATGCATAGGCAATGACATGAAATAGCAGGGGCCACCATGAGGGTGGCTCTGGGGTCAAATGTCTTCCTGGGAAGACAAGGGATAAGAGATCCCATCCCTCCTCTGCCTTTGCTGGAGAAGGAACTGAGTGGTTTCCCTGGGCAGGGAATAGGCACTGCCAGGGCCCTCCTGGTGCCAGGAACAGAGTGTTCTAGGGTTCAGCCCCCACATCACTGCCACACAAACCCTGGACCAGCCACAAACACTGTGGGTTCATGCCAGCCCTGGGGCTGCAACCAACACCTGGCAGCTGGAAGAAGAATCAGCCAGAGGGGACATGGATGCCACTGGCACTCCATTAGAGATCTTCTCTCATGGAGATTAGCAGCGAGGAGAGGGAAGATTTGCCAAAGGCTCTTTGCAAATTTGCTGCCTGCTGGCACAGTGTCCCTGTTCCTCAGGGTTGCTTTGGAAGAGGCAGCCCCAAAAACCTCAAGCCTCACCCCTGGATCAAGCACAGGCTTTAAGCAGCATCATTTCTTCCAACTGCCTGGTCAACGGGGGGTGGAAAGACTTGGTGCAATCAAACAACTTTGCAAACCAAGATAAATTAATAAAAGGAGTAAGTACTTCTGAGCAAGCTGTTCCAGTTCTTCTGGGAGGAAGTGATGCCAGTGCAGACTCTGGCCCCTATATTTAGTAAAAATCTAAACCAGACATTGATAATATTATTAAAGACAGGAAGGAGTAAAAGAAGACGTAGCCGTGCTGGGATGACTGATCTATTTATGCGAGATGGCGGGAGGAGTGCTGTGAGAAAGGTGTCTGGGGTCAGGAGAACTTCTGTGAGCCCTTCCCCTCCACCAGCAGAAGATGTCTAACACAGCAGGCTCAAGCAGTCCTAACCCACTTTAACAAGTGGTACGGGAGGGAGAGGTGGTTAATAAAACACTGGCTGCTTCCCACAATGATGTGGAGGGGGCATGGGAATGAGAGCTCTTCTGCTGCCTTTTTGAGAATCACCTGGAAAGAAATGCTGGCCAAGGGACAGAGTGTTGGCTGGGCACTGCTCCATTTGCCCATGCAGAACGGGGAGGTGTTGAGTAAGATAAAGAAACAAAGTATGACCTTGCTTAGGCGATGTCTCTTCTGTCTTTGCTCAGGGCAGGTACTGATTTTTCTCCTGCAGTTTTGTTTTGTTTTGTTTTTTTAGGGAAAAAATCAAAACATTCTTTTGTTTAAGAATAGCAGCAGGGCTTGACTCTGGACTCTCCCTGTGTCACAGTGAATGTGACAACCTGGTGTCCTTGTAGAGAGGGAAGCAGTCACCAAAACAGGGGAGTCTGGAGGCAAAGGTGGCGATGTGACAGCCGTGTGACTGCCTCTGTGCAGAGCCTGGGGGAGAGTGAGATGTTCCCACCATGCCTGAACAAGGGATGGAGGTCTGGTGTACTGTGCTTGGTTATACTATTCATCTCCCCCAAAAAGCAGTGGCTCCAACTGTCATAAAAACCCCGCAGTGAGACTCATAACAGCAACGACCCACCTTACACAGAGGGCAAAAATCCAACCAGCCTTGCTCCACCTGGGGCCAGTTCCCCTCTCTGCTGTGGGCATCTGAAAAATGCACCACGACAGAGTTTTCACCAGAAAAAAGGGAGGATGATCCATGCAGGAAGTGCATGATCTCCCCCTTCACATCCCACAAAACTGGCTGCTGTCCCCTGGCTTGGATCTGCCCCACCATGAGTCACCATCCAGCAGGACAAGGGGATGCTGCTGTGAACTTCCCAGCGATGCACCAGGGTAGCTGTGGGAGACTTAACATCCAAGGCATAATTTTTTTCAGTCTGAAATGCTTTTTCACTGCTGTTGTCAAATCCTATCTAAAAATCATCAGATTAATTAGAAAACAAAAAATGACATTTTATGGGCTGTTAGTGCTGTAAGTGGACTAAGGCCTTATGGTATTTAGAGAATGTTTGGAAAACAACTGCAATATTTACATCTGGGAAAGCTACCAGGCCCAGGCAGAAGCTGCATTTCAGAACGTTTTTGTTTAACATACTCAGCCTTGGTGATGACAAATATTACTGCACATCATTACTCCAATTTTTCAGGGCGTTAATACCTCATCCATTGCAAATCACATCTGCTGTAGACTTGGCAGCTTGGTTGTGTTTTTATAGGTCCCCATTTGTTCTGAGTTTCTTTTCCAGTTTTGACTTTGAAACTCTGAAGAAGTCAATGAAAGTCAGTGAAAGGTGACAGCAGTGGGAACAGGGAACTCCTGCCAGCCCACAGCCCAGGCCCAGAGTAGTTGTGCATCACGAGTTGCTCTGCTCACCACCTGGAGCTGGTGGAGACATCCAGGACTGGTTTGGTCTCTAGTTCTACCTTTACTTGCTGGGCCTGGCAGCTGAGGGGATTTCTATGAGGACAGTGCAGTTCCCATGTAGACATTCCTGCTCACCCACCACTCAAAGCAGAGACACTTCCCTATACCGTATGCTGCTTGTATTGACCACTAAGTCTGAAAATGGGTTTCATTTGGTCCTATTCACCCTTGTTGATGCTGATCACTGTCTCCCTGCTGTGCTTGCATCCCTGTGGAGCGTAAGGGATCCTACATTTGTAACTCTGGATTCAGTGCAGCACGGCTGGATGTCCTTCACCAAGACCCCAGGAGACTCATCCCACTGCTGATCGTTTCTTTTGGACCTTCTGGATACCTTGACATGCTATTGTAATGCAGATTGCACAGTGTCTTCCTCTTGAGGCCTCCAAGAAAGTAGACAGAGTAAATAATTCAAAAGGAACAATTTCTTTAAAGATTTTTGTCTTTTTTTCTTTTTCCTCTGTCATACACACATTGTCCATGAAGAAAATGAGAAATTCTCCAGTGCACTTGTTAGGTGCTATTCACAAGTCTCTTTGGAGAATAACTCTCCGCTTGCGGGTGATTGCAAACCAAGGAGTCTGTCACTAAATCTTCAAGTTGCAGTCTGGGTCATGGCCCAGCAAAACACACATTTCAAACCATGCATCCCTGGGCAATGTCCAAAATGCATCCCGCATGCTTAGCCACGTCCAAACACCAGTGCATGGAGAGGGAAGTCTTGTCTCTGCCCTCCTGGCACTGCACAGACCCAAGCACGGGCATCATGAACCTTGTTTTTACAAGTGGTCACTGATTTGGGGGCTTCATTTGAGACATCAGAGCCATGCCGTGGGTACCTGAGGTTCAGCATCCTTTGGGGTGGCGATGGAGGAAAGTCAGCCTGAGTCTGAAGGTCTTCACAGCCAAACCTTTCCTTAGTTGCTGTGCCTTTGGTTCTCCCACACTCCTATGTCCATGAGGATATCTCCAGTGACCCTTTGCTTGAGGAGTCTCACCTTGTCATGTGAGAGGGGCATCACCTGTCCCTCAAAAGGCAGAGCCAATTCAAGGCTTGTCGGTGGCACTGGCCAACCCAAGTGATGCTATTCCAGGGCTGTCATTAAAGTGAAACTATTCAGCTTTGCCAAAGCCATCCCTGAAGCTGATTCCACAGCAAGAAAGGTTGACAGGGAGCACACGCCTGCCTTGGAGACATGTAGATGCAGCATGACTTCCTTTTTATTTACAGAGCATCAAATTGCACATTCCCTAAGAGCTCTGATTCATCCCTCTCAAACCCTAGAACAAATATTCCAAAATCAGTCTATGGCATGGGGACAGGCTTTGTTCACTGCTTTGAAAGAGAGCAGGTAAAGTCATTACCCTCACTTTGCATAGCGAAAAATGATATGCATAAAGCTGCATAGAACAACCCTGCAAAGCTCAAAGGAAACAAATGGGCGACTTGCACCGTGAATTTCAATGGGACTTTGTGCCGCCAGGATAATAGCCAGGGAGACAGTGAAATATGGCATGGAGAGACACTGGGCAGTAAAAACATGTTCGACTTGCTAATGCAGTGGAATATCCCGCAATATCACACGGGGGGAGATTGCAGAGCAATTGTGTGGGGACACGTGGATCAGCCTGGGAGATAATGGAGCACACATGGGCCCAGGACAGGAAACATTTGGGATGGTAACTGCAGGGATCTTTTAAACACAGGGAATCGCCCTGTGGCTTCTCTCTGCAGCTGCCCCTCTGGCTTGAAGAGTTTTTTATCCAGCTTGTCATGGAGGCAGAATCTGGTTTGCAGGGAGGTCTCCAGACAATTTTTCAAATGGGTTAACTACAGCCCTGGGAGCACCTGACCTGGGATGGAGATCTGTAGCTGTTTCTTATTATTATTCCCAGCAACCGCCTTCACCCTGATCCCTGGCTGCCAAACACAGCCCTCCTCAGGTTCCCACTGCTCTGTGATCCCAAGCAGGACAGACAAAGCAGAGTTTTCAGAAGGGGCTGGTCCCAGGGAGCCCCAGCACAGGCTACAGCATCACAGCACCATCCCAGCTCCATTGGGATGGTGTCCCAAAGTACCTCTGCCTTCTGTAGGCTCCTTGCTCCTCCAGCTGTCCTTGTGACATGCACTGTGGGCCATGGGCTCAGCAAAGTCTCTAAATATAGACTGAAGAAAGTCATCCTCCTATTTGACACCCAGAGAAAAAGAGGTTTGCACGTAGCTGGATAACTCACCCGAGGATGGAGTGGAGTGAATTAGCATCCTTTAAATTAAAGAGCTTTAAACAGCATCTTCTCCCCAAATTGCCACTATATCCATTTCAATAGTTACAGCAAACACTTTGCAAGTACACCCAGAGGAAGAAGAAGGAGGAGGGAGAAAGCCAAGACAGAGAGGATGGGAAATGCTGCGACATGGTGGGGGGCGGGGGCTGGGAGAAACCCATTTGCACCAGGAACAGCTGCACTGTTACCAAGGGAAAGATGCTAAAGCCAGGAATTCCCTAAGGCACCCTAAACTTTTATGGATTGCTGATGGTGAAAGCAGTAAATGAAAGGACACCTCTGAGTGAGCACTCATGTATTAAGTAGAGTTGGAGGTTGTCTCCAAGCAAAACAGAGTGTGCCTTTCAAAGGTGTTTAACTCCACAGAGGATACAACAGGTGAGGGATGCAAAATCCATACAGGGAAACCTCATCAGGACCTTCAAGCTGCATTTTCAAGATGGCCATGACAAGTGGAAATGGCAGTACCGTGTCTGAATGCCACCATGGAAACTGGCTACTGGTTCCTGTGCATGGCCACCCGCACTATTTAAGGCTCATCTGTGTTTTGGGCCAAAGAAAGATGGGCAGAATGGAGAGAAGAGCCGAGATGTGTAGGTGAAGCAACAAGACAGAGCTGGTTATGGCTCCCTTGTGGACATTTAAACTCTTTGGCTCTGAAAAGCAGAAAAAATCCTAAGATGAGTAAAAGCAGTGAACAAATTAGAAATTCAGATGGGAATCCAGCTATTCAATCCACCAAATCTGGGATTAATGACACCGTCTCAGCTTCTTCTCCTATTTTAAGGCTGACTGGAGATCCAGGAGAACATGAACGCATTCAGGAAGGGAATGGAAATGGGTTCAGAATGAGTCATGTGGTGCATCTGCTTTTCCCCAGGATTCCAGGAGCGGAGACCTTCAAATCCATCACCTTCTTTAGCTGGTCCAGGCAGGCTGAGTGCATCCTTGCAATGAGAGTGTGGGGAGCAACTCTCCGCCATCCACACTAAGCCAGCACCAGGACTCCGAAGGCAGCACTCTGGTAATGTCCCTTTTATTGACACGACATCCAAACCAGGGCAGCACTGGGGCTGCTGACTCAGAGGTCCCCAGGTAAGGAAGGAGATGCTGGGAAGGCTCCAAAGCTGTGAGCAGATCCCACAACGAGCCTCGGCCAGGCAGTGACTATAGCCATCCAAAATAGCATTTGTCTCCGCTGAGACTCACAAGCCCCTTGGGAAGGGAAGGACCAGCTTTTCAGCAGTGCTGTCAGATCCCAGGGGAATGCTTTGCTGAGAGAATGTGAGTTTGGAGGCTTTCTTCAGCTTCCCCTCCCAGTCTCAATTTACCTCACCAAATTAAAAGCAGTGTGGGCTGGAAACGATGTTAAAAGGAAAAAGACGACAGAAAAATCACACTGAGCATATTGTTCTGGATAAATAAGACACAGGCATGTTGTGGAAGGTAGCTAAACCCAGCCCACAAATGGTCCTCTCCTGCCAGGAAGATGTGACAAAAATAATTACTCGGGCTATACATAATTATTGTGCTGCTTTGAGCAGCTGCCTGCCCTTGGCACAGTTAAGCGAGCCTTCCCCTGATATTGATTAGTGACATTAACCATGAGCCCATTCATGTCCTGACCTGCTGGATGGGCTGGGATGTGCCCAGTGATGGTGCTGGGTGCCCACCTCTGTCTGCCCATGCTGATGCAGGAGCAGCTTGTGCCTGCTGCAGGAGAATTGCTCCCAGTTGTCATTCCCAGTTGCACCAGTGCCTGGAGACGGATGGACCCCAGTGCAATCCTGCATCAAGATCTCCACTCTGGAGATGCTGGTTGCCACTGGCAGGGCCAGGCTGGCCCCACAGATGCCAGCGATGGTTTGTGGTACTCATGGGAGGTAGGACCAATTCTGGAGAACACTGAATTTGTTTGATGATAAAAAAAGGAAGGGGAAAAGGTAATGAAATCACTTTTTTCCTCCTTTGGGTAACGAAAGCTCCAAATCCCTCCAGATTTGGTCCAGCTGCCAGAAAGAAACCTGTTCCATGGGTCACTTGGGGAAACCTCCAAGGAATAAATTAAATGTTCTTCATTTAATTCTCTCAAAGGAGGAAATAAGAGTTTTACAACCAGCTGTCAAATGCTTGGCAGCTAAAATATCAACAAAGTATGACAGATGCAAGACTGAAAAAGCCTCTGAGGTTTCCTTTTATTGACTGGGAAGTCTCTGGTTTCTATCTTATTATCTTTCAAGCTAAACTGATATGAGCTGAACAATCAGGAAATTGAATAGCATCATTGGCAAAGACCATCCTCTCCCAAAATAGCAGACAGTGATGAATACCTGAGAAGATCCATTGCTTCAGCATGGTGGGATCTAACAAAACGATGCTTGATCTTATCCCATACAACTATTTGGCCAGAGGTGATGGAGAGCCAAACGTCCTTTATCTGGGAATAATCTAACATCCGGGTCACATGGAGCTGCAGATTGATAATCGCATACTTGAAGATCACAGGCTATGAAAATTATTGCTGTGCTGGCTGGAATAAATTATGCAAAGCAATGCGTTATCTGGAAGGCTGCAACGCATAGGCACACGCGCACATGCACACTTCGGTGATCTATCGCTCTCCATGCAGATGTTCTGCTGCAAAGACATTTTAATTAATACATTGAAAATATGTTTCCTGCCTTGTCTGAGCTGGAGATGAGCAGGAAAATGACGCTGAGTGGGGTAAAGCCCCCACTGCAAAAGAAATGGAGAAGGGAGACACCGTGATCTCAAACCAGTCAGAACTACAAGGTGTCTGAACCGGGGCCCAGTCGTGCATTGAGCAGGTGTTGGCAGGAGGGTGAGCTGCAGGAACTGAAGATGCTCTCCTGAAGGCACTGCAGGGCTGTAGCTGTAGCACAACTCCTCAATCTTTATGATCCGTGCTCCTCCTGCTGAGGACATCCCTTCACCCACTCTTCATCCCTGGCATTGCCAGGGATTCATGCCTTCATGTGCATCACCAGGGATGACCCGGGTTAAGGCTCAGTGAGTCACTGTTCAAAGCAGAAATCAAATCTAATGCGTGAAAACGTGGCTCTTCCAGAAGGGCCGGTGAAATGAAAAGGCCAAGACACCAACCATACCAGCAACACTTGGGTACAGTCTTTCCAGACAGAGAAATAATTTGAAAAAACAATTTCCGTCCTTCTGTACAAAGGGAAAGGGTGGGACACCTGCCTTAATTATGAAAAGGATTTTTGCCTTTCATGATCTTCTCCTTTTCTATTTTATTTTCACTGACTCTCCTGCCTCACGTCTGAGACTCTCCCATACAGACCAGCCAAGGACCACAGTAGCAGCAATAAAGAGAAAGGGGAAATTTGCCCAGCTATCCCCAGTGCCCACCCCAGGTGGCACATTCACAGGGACACCACTCGGCAAGCATGTCCTGCCCAGCTCACAGCTGATCTGGCCTCAGTGGGGCCTCGGTGATACAACTATCTACCATGTTCTTCTCCATCATGTTCCACCAGAACTCAAGGACAGCAGTAACCAAAACTCCTCACTGAATCTAATCAGCATGGAGGCCTCCAGTCTCAAGCAGGGAGAACCCCAAATATACTCCCTCAAGAAAAAAAAAGGTGAAATTAGCCTTGCCAGGCTGGGGAGTGCTTTTAAATTCCAACAGAAGTGTTTGAGAGATAGCTCTGCTCTCCACAGGAGCTTCTCCCCATCCCTGGGATTTAAGCCTGTTAATAGTGGAGTATGATGATGTTATCTGTTAGTATTGCACATTTTATCATAAACAGTCCCAAAGTGATTTGCTATCATGTCCTCCAACAGCTGCTGAAACACAGGCCCTTGTGGAAAACAGCAGCAAAGCAGCCACCACCTCACTTAGAGGGAAGAGGAAGGGGGAATTTCGACCAAGAAAACCACATCCTTTATTCCTCAGACCCTCACAAACCAGCAAGGATGTGGAATTTTTGGTCCTACCCAAAAGATCTGTGTATTAGAAAGTCCGCTCTGTCTATGTGATAATAGCTATGTGGGATGACCAGAGCAAACTCTGACCTTGACCAGGTTGGGACCAGAGGCTCCTGGGAAAAGCGGTGACTCCAGCCTCAAGCCCAACCCATCCCTTGCTGCTCCACACGGGACACACGTTCCCCTCAGGGAACACAGCCTGTGTTCACCTCAGCTGCCAGGCCTGAGCCACCATCCCTGGCCTTCAGTCACAAACACATGGAAATGCATTTCTCCTGCCCTCCTTTTGGAAAGACCTTCCCAGAGCAAAACCTGGGCTTGTTTCTGTAACCTTTGCTCAAAAACTGTCTGACCCACCAATATTAGAGCGTGGACATGGGGAAGGCAGTGTCAGAGGGAAAGGTGGAGAAATGAAAGGTGGAGGTGGAAGGGAGCGGGAGGAAATAAGGAGTGCAACTAGGAGAGGAAAAGCAAAGGGAAGATTTCTCCTTGATGAGCAACGGCCAGGAAGGGTGGGATAGAGAGGGATTCGTTGCAGCCACACAGTCCCTGCTGCTGTGCAGTCCCACAGGATGCATGGCGCATCTCTCCCCAAGGATTTCTGTCTCTGCAGAAGTTGCAGATGAGATCCCAGTAGCTGAGAGCAGCTTTCAGACCAAAACCAAACAATCCACCCCACCCACTGGGGTCCACAGACCCTGGCTGCAGAAGTAACCTGGCTGCCCTGACCTCTGCCCTGGCCAATATGTGGGGATGCCAGGAGTCATTGGCTAGCTGCACGCAAGGTCTGGAAGTCGTCCAGCTCCAAGCCACTGTCCCTGGATGCCATGCATTTGTCACAGCCGTAGGAATGGCAAAAGATTATCCCAGAATCCCCCGTGCAAGCACAGGGGAGGCAGCACACCACAGGCAGTGGTGCAGGCAGAGTGTCCTGAGAGCACCAGCGAGGCTCTGCCCAGGGCTGTGGTGAGGGTGGCTGCATGTACAGCTCAGTGCTTGCCAGGACCAGCAAAGGCAGGATCAGCTTCTGCCCGAACCACCTGGACATCCAGGTTGGAGACTGCGGTGCAGTGGCCTGTGAGCAATACCTGGCGATGCACACAATTAGAACAAGTATTTCTGTGTGCTTTCCTTCGACACAGGAATCTGGACAGATATTTTGCAGAAGCATTTCCTTCCCCGAAAGCCAAGCGCAGTTGCTGTTGCCCAATTCTCCTTCCTACAGCCATGTTTTAATGAGACATCCTGGGCACAGGCACACAGAGCTCCAGAAGCATTGTGGAGCACACAGCTCCGTGCTGGGAATATCAGTGGAGACACAAAGAGATTCCACTTGCAGCTACGTCGTTGCTTGATTGACACCCTGTAATAAAGAGATTCTCCACATAATTACTGTGTACTTGGGATGCAGCACCAGGGATTATTTTAACCCCGTGACAGCCTTAAACAGTAGTTAAAGTATATGTTTATATTAATGCCATTAGTTATTTTTGTGCCTTTTACACAAAAGGCTTTTCCTTGAAATGGCAATACAGTAAACAACAGCTCAGGTGTCTTCCAGAGACATCTCTACCTCTTCTTTCTGATGAACTGTTGAAATGAATGGGAGGGGAAGAATCTGAGCTGAGATTCTACAAGCAGCAGCTTGACTTGAGGACAACAAGGGGTGCAGGACCAGGCACTGGTGTCAGGAGCCTCTCACCTCTCCAGGGTAAATGCAGGAGCCTGAAACAAAATCTCTTCCACACTCAGTGTCCAGCTGTGGCAGCAAGGAATTGCCACACACGACACACTGCCAGTGGCTAAGACCTGACCTCTGTTAGACCACCTACAACTGGGTACAGCCAGGATGGGGACACAACGGCAGTCATATTCAGATATCTATTCCAGCCTTACCAGAAAAGATGTTAATCTAGACTTGTAACAAACGAGAGAAGGAGATGGGCATTTACTGGTAGGGAATAACAATAATAAATGACGGTTTTTATTAAGAAATATTACCTAGAATGTTTATTTCTATTCAAGGGCCTCCAACAGCCAGCAATGTAATAAAAAGGAAAAAGAATAAGGGAAGGGGAAAATTAGAAAAATGAAGATGATCAAATAAAAATACACGCCTATATAAGCCTTAAGTAAATGATACCTAGATATCACGGCTGGGTTCATGTTCTCGTGCAATGAAAGAAAAGCCACATTTCATAAACTGATACAAATTATCCTGGAATCAAAATGAAAATGGGTACAAAAGAGGTGGTGAAATATTATCAGTCAGCAATGGGAACACGGGTCCTTCCATCACTGTCACCGTGTTGTGACTCCAGATGCGCAGAGCCTGGTACAGCTCCTGGCAGTGCCCCGCATGCCATGGGGGTCACACATCACCTGAGAATACTCCTCCTTTATTTGACTTACATCCACTTCTTGCTGAGATGGACACAACAGGCCCATGCTGGGGCTGGGTTGCATCTCTGCAGTGTGGTCACCCACCATTAACTACGTGACTCAGGCATTTTTCCGGAGCTGCTGCTCAGTTCCCAGCTGGTAGCAGAAGTTCTCCTCATCTGCCCTTATGTGAGCGACCTTGCACTGCTGGCACTCTTAGATTTAATCACTTCTACTCATGTTGAGATCACCCAGGTCTTCTGGTATGACATTATGTGCCTCTGTATTGAGGATATTTCACAGCATTGCATCTCTAGAGCATTTCATTAGCATAAGACTAATTTTTACACCAAGGTCATTAATTAAAACATTAAATGATGAAAACATTGGCATTCCTGAAACCTGCCCTTGAGAAACTTGGTCAATCATCAGCCCTTTGCTCAGTGCTTCCCCGCTCCCCACAGCCCCCACCTTTTATCCCACTAATTCCCACCTCTGCTGATTTAATTAATAGGACATGAGACAGGTGAGGCAGTCAGGCTGCGAAACTGCCCAGGAAGCTGATTTTGGGGTAAAAACGGAAGAAAGGACACAGCTTAGGGAGGAGACTGCACATTCACAGCTTACAAAGGTGACCCAGCCATGAAGTGTGCACCTCAGCAGCCTCATCTCTGTGGGAGGAGGGGACCACACAGGTGCTCTTGGGGACAGACTGAGGCCCTCTGCGGACACAGTGACAGCCTGCTGCTGGTCCCTGCCTTCTCAGGAGCTGGAAGCAATGCGGGGATTTAAAGGTCTGCATCTGCATTTAAACAGAAAACACCCCAAAACTTTCTTCTTTGCATAGATCCTTCCACAGTGATGCCTGCACTCCTCAGCAGGAATCTCAGCCCACTCCTGGAGCACCACAAACCTGTCCCAGCAGATCTTGCCATGGGAAAGAACAGCCTTACAGCACTGCCACATCCCACAAGGATATCACTGTTAGTGCTCACTGCATGTGGATCACCAAAGTTACTCTGGGTGTGTGTAAAGAAAAGGAGGAAGCCTGCAGAGAGGACACTGAAGTGCAAGAGACAAGAAAGAGAAGGTCCCCAATGGATAGAGGAAGCCACAGTATCCAGGAGGAGCCATTCCAGACTTCAGCCGATGGGAAGGTCAGCACACACGTCCTCATGGCCCAAAGACTTTTTAACTCTTCTCTCCAGCTGAGTGGCAGGCAAGAAGTAACCTCAGTGATTGCATTTCTTTGTATGACCCCATCTAAAACTTTCTGCATCAGATAAACAACTCCCAAGGGTCAATTAACATGTCTTGAGATGATTAGAGTCTGACACTGATGAAACCCAGCAGTAATTAGCAAATTAAAAAAAAAAAACAACCCTTTTGATTAGTACTCAGCATAATTCCCTCCAATTATTCAAAGTTCATGACTACAGGGGGTGGAATATCTCCAGGAATATTTATTTATATCCCTATTTTTTTCCAATCAACTTTGTGAATCTAGTTAATCATCAGCACTTGAACTTGTTAACTTGGAGAGTTTCAGAGCTGTCACTCTGTCTGATTGCTGGAGACAGCCCGGGGAAGAATTTGGGGAGGACAGAGAATCCAAATACCTGTCTCAGGCAAAGAAAAGGAAAAAAAAACAAAAACAAGAAGAAAGGCAAAAACTCCAACTGAGTGCAGAAGCAGAGAAAATAAAAATACAGTATTTTCCCTCTCTTTGTTTCCAGTCACAGCTTGGTGCTGGCATGTTTTGCATTAGCCTGTCAGACGGCGCTTTGCAAAGGCAATACATCTCCTTCCGCCCATGGACAAAATCCTCTCCGAAGGGATGCTCCTGCCTGCAAAGCCCAAATATCTGGGCAGGAGCAGCCCAGGCAGCCAAGCTTCCCTGAAAATGTGCTCCATGGTAAACCAGGCAAAGAATGGCCTTAAGCTATGAAGCTCCTTGTCTGCAGGTGCAGTAAATCAGCTCCCCAGTCAGTCCCCCGCTGCGGCTGGGGCAGGGCTGACCAGCCCACCATTCACGGCAAGGGCAAGCCACAAAAAAGCTGGAATTGCTCTGGAAGTCGCAGTTGCCTGCAGGGAAGCTTTGCTAAAGCATTTCATGCCTGTCTTCAGATGGTATGAGAACAGCTTTCCTGCCCTAAATCCTCCCACATCCTTTCCAGTAGGAGGGAAGGGACTGGGAACCATGAAACCACTCCTTCACTATCCCTCCCCAAAAGGAGATCACTGCTCTGGTGGCCAGTGCTGGTTGGCTGAATGTGGGACTAGCATCCCCACACTGCTGTCAGAGGGTGGATGTGTAGCCCCACCCCACGGCCCCATCTGCTCCAGAACTGCTGCTGTGTCCTTGCTCTCAGAGAAACCTCCAGACCAATGGGAGAGGTAAATGAAGAGGGAGTTAGAGATGCCAGCATCTCGAAGGATCACGGTGGTCGGAGCACCACAAGGCTTTATTGGGAAACTGCTCCAGTGGAGTCAGATAAAAGCTACACTTTACAGGCACTCCCTCATCTCCTGGCACAGGCTCTCAGCATCCATATCTCTGCTGGCCCTTGCCTCCCGCCAGCCACGTTGTTTGGGCAGAGACGCTGTCCACCCTGGTGGCCCACAGGGACTGCCCTTGTTGATCTAAATGGGCAAGTGCCAGGCACATGAGGAAGTGACCACATGGAGAATGGGCTTGTCAGGTTCTGAGCTGCAACTCCTCCACCCTCTGCTTCATTAAAAACTTTGACTGAGCCCTGAGGGATGGAGAAGTCTAGTCCTAGATAGGAAGACATACACTTAAACCTTTCAAAGCCATTTTTCATTGGACTTTTCTATATTCATCACTGCAGACTAACAGAGATTTTCTCTGTAGTTTAGATGATTTTTTTTTTAATTTAATCCTATCCAGTGAGAGCCCTCTAGGGAGCTCCTAACCCTGCTTTAATAACATGCTCATTAGCGAGGTTATTCAGGGAGTGGTTTCTATTTGACACTCCAGCATCTTTCCAATTAATGTTGCTTTAAAACAAGCAAACCTTAAAAAAGAGAGAATATCAAACAGCTCAGAGTCAGCACCGCAGGAAGCCAGCAATTTCCTCTGGATTTTCATCTCTCTCCTCTCCAAAAACTTGGTTCTTAGTATCGCAGCCATTTGATGAGACAGAAGTACATTAAAAGACTACAAGGCCCTGCCATCTCCATAGCTCAGGGATGTCAAACCAGACACCACAACACCAAGTGGGACAACAAGGGCGGTTTTGTTGAGCTGGATTAGGTCCTGCATGATACATTCTCTGGGTCATGCATGATACATTCTCTGGGTCATGCAAATGCAAGGTCACACCAATGCACACAGGCACTGCCATGGGCCAAGGGACAACTGTGTGACATTTCCTGCCATCTCTGCAACTGGAAATCCCTCTATCAGCTCCACATCTCCCAGCACAGGAGATCTTTCTCTCAGTTCCTCACCAAAGGGAGGTCACTGCTCCCGTGATCAGTACTCCTGGCTGAACGTGGGACCACATCCCCACCCTGCTGGGATGGGGGTGGATGTGTGACCCCATCCCACAGCTCCATCTGCTCCAGGTGCTGCAGAAGGTCAACCATTGCACTATCAGGACATGAGTTATTGAAAACAGTTTCTAAATGTGCTCAATTTGCCCGGGATAAGCAGGATAGAAGTGATTCCTCCACTGCCCACCACTTCCCCTGCTGCAGTAACAAGACCTATTAATTTCATTTTAGGTGTAGAAAATTGAAATCTGGGTCGGAAGTGTGGAAAGCAGAGGCACACACAGTACACAGCCACTGCAAAAAAAAATACCACCCCTGGCAAGTCAGTAGCTACAAAGGGAGCAGAACAGGGACAAATTCTGCACTGTTGGAGGGCCAGCACCAGTCCACTGGCCAAAGGGAGCTGCAGCAATTTGTACCCAGCTGAGCTTGGCCCCAGAGGGCTGAGGGCAAACACTGCTTGAGCCAGGAATGAAATCAAAGTGGTGAAACAGCAAGAGAAAAGAGTGTTCAGAGCCTGTGAGTTCCTAGAGCTGGTAACAATACCAAGAAAAGACTCGTTACCCTCTGTGCTGTCCTCCAGTCGTTCCCCACGATTTGGACTGAAGTAAGTGTGTAACTGTGTATCCTACCCCGGCATGCCTTGCACACCTTACTGCCTGCGATGCAGGGAATGCCAGCGTTACCTGGTTGTGGGAACACATAAACTCTGAGTAAGTCTGCTGGCATCCTCCACTCTCTATTATCACAAGTCCCCCTCAGGCTCTGCTCTTCACCTTCCCCAGTCTTACACAGAATTTTGGCTCTTTCCATGTTAATTAAATGACAGCCGTCTGAAGCCAGAGCTTGAATTACACCTGCCTAAAGCGATCAGCACTGATTGGAATTGCCGTATCATTTTGATTGCAAGGATTCCCACACAAGTCAAAACAAGCAGGGAATGCAAGCATATGGTGAGAGCTGTTATGAGGCTGTGGGACAACTTCCTTTCTGCCAACACACACCCAAGGCCTGTCCCAAACTCTTCTCCACAAGAGTTTAAGAGCAAGGCTGATCAAAGTGGGCTTTTTCCCCTTGGGCTGCAGCTCCTTGCAATGGTTTGCAGTGGGAGCAGATGCTGCTGCTGCTGGCCAGAGCTCTTTGTGGGACCCGAGGTAGTGCTAGAGATGAGGCACAACCCACGTACATCCTGCTCTGCTGTTTCAAGATTATTTCTTCACATCAGGCTTGCAGCAGTTGATGTTTCCCTGGCTTGTTGTATGGCTGTGGTGGAAGAAGAAAAGCCAATGAAAGGGATATAACTGAAATAGGGCAACTTAGAAGCAGGCACATAAAGATGAAAGAGTACAGATCAGTGAGGCTCTATGGAAGCTCTCCCCAGCAAGCATCGTGCCAGGATTTCCCCAGGGATTGTCCACTCCTCTCCGTGCTGCACTGCAGTGCAAACACCAGCCCTCCTCTGCAGTTGTTCTCCACTCCCCCATAAGGCCTTGACCATACACACAATAAATGGGATGCCCAAGATTTTCCAGTACATTGGGAAAAGTCCATCCCAGAGTTCATGGGAGGCTGTGATGGCACAGCTATGCTGGAAGAGGACCTGTGAGTAGCTTGCAGAGAGGAGGGCCAGGCTCCAGCTGAACCCCTGATTCCCAACTTCCATCAGCTCTCCCACTGAATCAGGCACATGTAAAATGTTTTCAGTAAATATCAAACCAGCCAGTAAATGGTCAATCCAACAATCCAAAATTACTGGCAAAATCAGGATGAATTGGGGAAAAGTGCAATGCAAACCCTTGGAGGAAGAAAGCAGAGGAAAGATGTTGCCCTCTTTAAATGAAACTTCTAACTGTGGTTTCAAAGGGCAGTTTTCTTTAAGACCAGACCTCATTTTTAAAGTGAAGCAGGGAGAAGGCAGGAAAAGTGTGTGTCAGGTCAAATAACCTAAAGCAAAATATTTCAATTCAGGTCTAGTGAGACAGCTGGGGTCCCCAACTGAAAGAAGAAGCAGGGGGAAACTGAACCAATTTTTTTTCCCCTAATTTATTGGATCAGATACCACCCAAAAGCTCTCTGACTTGCCAGCTCTGCTCTCCAGTCCAGGGCCATGCCAGGGCACCCACAGGACACTGCTGGGTGAATGTCTCCTTCCTGCTCAATCCCGCTCAGGAATTGCGGTGCCCCTTTCTGTTGCTACAGAAACAGCCATGATGTCATCCCCGCAGATGAGGAGGTAGCGCAGGAGCTCCCGGGAAGGGCAGAGAGGTCACACAGGATTGCGTCCTCCCTGTGCCAAACCCCAGGCACTCTGTCCCCGGGTATGCAAAGGTGTGCCGGGGAACACAAGAGCTGCAGGAGAAGAGGTGAACAGATTTGTATCCTCGGGAAGTACATTTTAAGTACTGAAAACTCACATATTTTTGGAGGTCTGGAATAGATTCTTCAACGTATTGGTTTGGAGCAATAATGACATCCAGTGGCTGGTTAGCTTAGTTCTCACGGGGAATCATGCCTGAGCATCCCCTGTCCTGTTGCTGCTCAAGGGTGTTAGAGGGGGACAGGCTGGAGCAGATGGAGCTGTTTGCAGGTCACCCCATGCTCCTCTTGCATTTGGAAGGAACAGCACTAGGATGAGCCCTCCACCAGCCAAAAAATCCTGCTCCCAGGACATGCTCCTGCTGCACCCTCCCCAGCAAGCCTCAAGCCTGCTTCTTTTGAAGTTAAAAGTCTCTTGATTTCAGGGAGAGAGCAGAATGAGAGCAAAGAACTCTGCTTCTTTGGCAGCCCCAGGCTTGCTGGAGCAGCACGTATGGTGACCACCAACCTACAGCAGCCAGTCAGCAGAATGGGCATTCAACACTGACATCGTTTGTGGAATTGAGTGACATCAGAGGCCAAGCCGAGCAATTTCTGTGCCCAGGAAAACTGGGTAGCCCTGAAACACTGACACCATGGCCGGGTACATGGGCCACAGGATGCCAACACAGAGCCAACTCCATTGGATGTCACTGTGCCCATGCCAAGGGTGACACTGACTGCTGTGCCCCACAGCTTTCTCAGCAATTGCCCTGAAAGGGCTCCCCAGGCACCATGGGGAAGGGGCCAAGGCCTGGGGCACATCACAACCTCAGCAGAGGAGAAACACTTCTGTCTGCATTGTGGGCAGGAGCGTATTTCCTTTGTGTCGGGCAGATGGTCTGGAGTCAGTATCTCCTCCCAGCCATGCTGTCCCTCCTTCAGTTCCAGCCAGGCTGCATGTGTGGCATTTGGAGAAGCAGTGGCTGGAGATCCTCTTGGCAGACCTCCTCCTGCAAGGTCAGGCTCCCAAGCAGGCACAAAGCCAACCTAAAAAAAACAAGCAGCATCTCAGGGCCTTCGGCAAGATGCAGAGTTGTACCCCTGTTGCCCAAGCCAGGGACTGGGACAGCACCATTTGGGGATCTGAGGCACAGAATATCAGCAGATTTACATGGGATGAAATGAGACTCAGCATCTGGGAGTGGCTTCATCACAACCCCTAATGACAGCAAAGGCAGGAGATTGATTTATTTGAAGCCAGAGCCCAGCAGTTGGGTTTTTAAGGTCTCTGAATGCATTTCTTGCAAAAAGCCAGGTTGGCAAAGCCTGTCAGGAGTGGTTTCTCTGCTCATCCCTGCCAGTGATTACTGGGTCAGGCAGAGGTTTCACTCTGGAGCTGATGGCTTTACATGCATGGATGTTCCCAGTTCCCCTCAAGGCTCCAGCAGCAAACGCAGCTCAGCTCACGTGCGCCTGCCCAGACCTCAACCAAGCCACTGAGACGTGAACGATGCAGTTATGCAAGCGGAGAGTGAGCTCCAGTGTCACTGCCCCTGCAGCTTGAAAGATGGGTTGAGCTGGCAGAGGGACTGCCAGAACATCCCTCCACAGCCCTGCCAGAGCAGACGGGACAATTGGGATCCATGTGGGTGCAAGCCATGGTCATGGGACAGTCCCAGGAGCCTCTCACTCCTTGAAGCAGCTTTGAAGCTCTCTGTCACATGTGCTAGGAGTGTGAGGTTTGTGTTGGTTTTGCTTGGCCCAGTTTTTGCTAGTGGGGAGGGGCCACCAAGATGGTTTCTGTGTGAAGCTTCTCAAAGCTTTCACCATGACCAGCAGAGCCAATCTTTGATGGCTCTGAAGATGATGGGCATGCTGCTGGCCAAGGCTGGGCCAATTAGAAATGTTGCTTACACCTCTGTGATAACATATTTAAAACTAAATCAAAACAAATGGGGCACACACTTCTTTTTAACCAGAGGAGGAGCAGGAGATGAGAATATGTGAGGGAAAACAACATGGAGACACCGAGGTTAGTGGAGAAGGTGGGGGAGTGGGTGCTTCAGGCACCAGAGCCAAGATTTCTCTGCAGGCCATGGTGATAACCATGGTGAAGCAGGGGGTGCCCGTGCAGCCCATGGGGCCCACGGGGGATGCTGAGATCCACTCGCAGCCCATGAGGAGGTGCCCACACCAGAGCGGGTGGATACCTGGAGGAGGCTGTGGTCCAGCGGGCATCCCAGTGGAGAGAGAGGCCTTGCTCCCGAGATGGAACAGCCTGGCCTCAGAGTCTGTACCCCATAGAGAAGGGATACTGATTGTGGGATTGGGACCCATGGCTACACAGAGGAAAAGACTCCTCTCCCTGAGCAGAGGAAGAAGATCTTGGTGATGAACTGACTTACCACTCCCCACCCATGCCTTGTCCTCCTGTGCTGCTGCTGGGAAACAGGGAGGGGGATGAGTGGAGAAATGGTGTCTTTGAAGGTTTTATTTTACTTCTCATTTACTCCTCTGACTCTGTTAGCAATAAATCACTTTGCAACTTTAAGTTCAGCTTGTTTTGCCCTCTGTGCGTCTTCTCCCAGTTCGTTATCTCAACTCATGAGCCCTGTGTGTGTAAGCTTTTTTTCTCTCCTCTGCCCAACTGTGGCAGGGGAGAGTGAGTGAGTAGATGTTGTGGGTTCCTGGCATTTGGCCAGGGTCAAACCACAACAGGTTTGCCCCACATCTGCTTCTCATCTCAGCTGTATCTTTATCTCAGGAAGAGCCATCTTTGTCCTGGAGGAGCAGATGCACCCATTCATCTCAAAGGAACCTGGGAGAATGCTAAAGTCAATTAAGTCAGCGTACTAATTGCAGAGGGTCAACAGGCATCTCACTGCCCCAGAAGATGTGCAAAGACCCATGAACAATCAGACACAGAAGATTAGTTGATTTAGGGAATCAACTCTTTACAAAGCCACTTTAACAGTGAGATCATCACCTTGTCAAATGATCTGTGCTCTCTGCAGTGACATTTTCCACCGTGGATTGCACTGGTTTCTATCACAGCCTAAAAGCTCATAAACGCCTTCATTTCAGTGCTGTAAGGGCCTTGCTCACACTCCTCACTCCTTGGAGAGGATTACTCCGTGTGCCCAACACCCAAACACAATTGAAGGAGGAAAGTGCCTCCTGGCACTGCTGTGAGCAGTGCAAGTGCTTGCTTTAACAGCTGTATGGGCCTCAAAACTGCCTGTCTCCAACTCCCAGGGCAAAAGGACTCTGCCAACACAGTGCTACTCCATGGGATGTTTCACCCAGGTGATGAATGAACAGGCTTCTTGTTCTTTTCTGCTCTTAAAATTAACTGCAAACACTCAGAGTCACATCTGCATGGGAGATGCTCTCTTGAGTCCACCATGTCTCTCTCCTGCTGTTTCTGACAAGCCACCGTGTCTCAGCAGTGCCAGGAGAGGAGAAGCCCTGAGGCTCTCCCCTTGAAGTGCCATGTGCTACCATGACACGGAAGCCTCTGCTGAAGTGAGGGAGAGATCAGCCACAGCTGATCCAGGTGTTACCTTGGCCAAGACATCATCTGGATGGGATGTCTTTGTCTTTGCAGAGCTCAGGAGCCTGGCGGTCTCAGCGAGCTCTTCTCAGCCAACTGCAGGTGCACAGAGAGCAGGAAGCAATCCAGGACAGCCCTGCTGTGGAGGTTTCTCAAGCAAGGAGCAGAAAAAAGAGATTGCTGCACACATGCAGGAAAACTCCTCAAATGTTTGGTAGGGATTTTTTCTGAGGGAGAATGAGGGACAGCCAGCATTTAGGAGAGCAGAGAAACAGAACACAGGTCTGTATTCCCTGCCTTCATTCCAGAATCACAGAAATTAAGGAGTTGGAAGAAACTCACATGGATCATCAAGTGCAGCTCCTAAGTGAATAACCCATATGGAGATCAAACTGACAACCTGGGTGTTATCAGCAGCATGCTCTGACCAAAGGGGTTAATCTCATTGCTGTTGCTCATTTCTGGTCTGGAGTGAAAGGAATAAAGGAGTAAGAAATGGAAAGGAATGGTGAAAAGGGAGGAAAAAAAAAGAAAAGAAAGAAAAAGGAAAGGAAAGAGAAAAAGGAAAGAAAAAGAGAAGCTGTTCCAAACCCAAAGGACCCTTCCAGGCCAACATTTAATAGGTTTTCTCCTGTTATATTAGCACTAGACAATCAAACTGTTCAGCACAAGGTTATTTCCCTCAAGGATAGAGCAGTGACCTGGCGAATGCTTAAGAAGATCTAACAGACATGTTATTGTGTTCCTGAAGGCTGAGGGATCACCAACAGCTCATGGTGGTCTCTGATGGCCTCATGCTGCTGGGTATGATGGGTTTGGAATGAGACAAACTGGAGGTTTCAGCTGAGGGAAGTCTCCCCAAGCTCTGCCTTTTGTCCCGGGCAGGAAGGGACTCCATTCCCTGGCCAGCCTCAGACATGTGGCAGTTCTCTCCCAGCTCACCTGCGCACACACGTGGCTCTGCTGGGCTTCCAAATGTGCTCTTGCCAGCTGCCATTGAACAGCTGCCACTTGGCCCCCTGAGAGGTTTCCTAATGCTGCCATCCAATCCTCCACTGACTCACAAAATGTTGTGGGAACAAATACACATCGTACCTACAGCATCCGCCAGTTACTGCCACAGCCCCTCCTGCCTGCGCTGGGGACACGTGTGTTGTGCACTGAGTGATCTGCTACCCAATTCCACTGCGAGGCCTAAACCCCAGCCAGTCTCACTGCTAAAAAGTGGGTTTCAGTTATGTAAATGGAATTTTTTTTTTCTCTAGCAGCTCATGCCCAGAAGGTACAGTTTTGTCAGTCACTAATTAAGCAAAATCATGTATTTCCTTCCTTCAGGCAGGGCTCCTTACACCCTTATATCTTAGCCTGAATATCCCCTACTTTCCTCTACAGATTTAATTTCCTTAATGTTTTGTCCTGTAACTTCTCCCTGCAACTTCCCATGCTAGTGCCTTATTGCCATGACACAATCTGGCTGGGATTCCTCTGTAGCATCCCCTAGTACATCACCTGCCACAGGGTCTTTTCTCCCTTCCCTTCCCTTCCCTTCCCTTCCCTCCCCTCCCCTCTCCTCTCTTCTTTTCTCTTCTCTCTTTTTTCTCTCTCATACCTCATTTCCTTTGAGTGCTCTGATCTCCGCCCACAGTCACCATTTCTGTCACATTCCCCCTCACTACATCTCATTTTAGGCCTCTAGTTTACCAGGATCAAGTTACATTATGAAGACTAGAAATGTCCATGTAGTTAAAACTCTGAGAGATAGGGCTTTAACTCCCATCCCTGACACACTCTGTTTATACAGTAAGGTGCTCAGATATGACAGCAGTGAGACCCACAGAAAATCCCTCAGAGGCTTATATATGGAGGATGGTAAACTGTATTTGAACATCTAGTCCCTGTAGGTGCAGAATTCTCAATCCCACTTTTCCTAGTCCATGTGACTCTTCTGTGGAGTTCAGAAACCTCAATATCTCCCCAGCCTAGCGCTACTCTGTTGCTAGCATAAATCCCAGCTCCCCTGTGCTGCAGCAAGCCTTTTAGAGCTCTTTTAAATGACATTACCTATTCTTTGTATATTTTTGATCCAAAGCACAGGAGAAAGCTAACAGAGGGAAATCAGCATTTTAACTTGGTGATGTGGCAGTTCATAAGCAAGTCAGCTTATACATGGGTTTGGATGATACAGAAATTGGCTAGTGGGAAGAATATTTACAGGAGTCTTTCCCCATCTTTGGAATTAGAGAAAATAATCCTACTAAATTGAACAAAAGTGATAATAATATAAGAGAGTGCTTCTTAAACACAACAGCATCCTTCCTTGCCAGCAACATAGAACTCAATGTTTTCAACACATGTACAATGCATTTTTAATGTAAACAGCATGAGGCAAAATTCCAGCATAGGATGTGAAATAGAAACAGAAATTGTTCAGGAAGGGAGCTGGGGAAATTGCTAACGCTGCACATAGAATGAAACTTTCTCTAAATCCCAAGCTCTGTCTGCGAGGCATTACAGCATCAATACCATTATCGCTGCACACCATGGGCCGCTTATTGCTTTTAATTATGTTAGCAAAATAAAGGATCCTTTCTGGCTGGACTGGATGGACAATGTTAAGCCATGCTGGAAAAGCTGGATAAACCTCATTAAGGAGAATTTGGCACAGGGAGAGATAAGGCTGCATGCTCACCGAGTTGAGGATACTTCAAAGGGAAAAAAGGCTTTTGATAATGGATTTCTCGGGAGTCACAACATGACTGGGCACCTTACTCATCCTGCAGCCAACTGCTACAGAGGAGGAGAGGTCTTCCTGGGGAAAAGACCCTCTGCTTGCCTTGCCACCTCCACAGCCATGTGCTGTAATTGTGCTGCATCATAACCAAATTGCTGGGTGACAAGACTCTGCCCCTTGGTTTTAGTGCCCCTGAAACCACCAGGCATGCAGTGAAAGAGCCTTGCCATGAGTGCACAAAATGCAATGTCAGAACCCTACAGATCTGCTGCATCCAATGGTTCCCGGACTGTATGGGCAGCTGGGCTGCACGTTCTCCTGTGTTTGCTCCATTTTGTTTGCATTGAAGACATGGTGAGGGATGAAGGAGCAGGGTTATTATGCATGCAGACAAGAGTGATAGGGAGGGATGGCAAGGACACTTTGGGGACAAGGTTAGAATTCAAAATGATTTAGACAAGTTGGATGAAATGGCTCCAAGTAACTGAGGTGAAATGCAAATGTGGGACAACAGCAAGGCACTGCATTTCAGCAAGAGGCACACACTGCTCACATCCACGGTGGGAATGAATGGAGGCATGGCTTTTCTTCCAGAAAGGAACTGGGATAATGGCAGTTACAGGGTAACAGTCTGCCCTGCAGCTCTGAACGAGGAATGGTTCCTCCTCTTGCGTAGCCTAACAAGTGGCAGAGAAGAGATGTTAACCTTGTCTCCCCCTCAGCTTAACTATTCAGTCCTTAAGGCCTTTAAAAGATAACCTTCTGAGGAAGGGAACAGTCTGTCCTCCGCAGCTGCAGCGGACAGGACAAGATGACACGGGTTTAAATCGCAGTGAGAGCAAATCAGGTTAGACACGGAGAAGTGTTTACAGGGCCTGGAGTAGATAACTTTGGGATGCTGGGGAGACTCCATGTCGAGAGCTGTAAACTTTTCTTTCCTATTAGTCTACAGGTCTTTTCTCCCTTCTGTGATGTCTAAAATGCTATCTGTGTGGAAAAGGAATTTGGGAATTTTACCCATCTTTGAGGAGAGGAGCTTGTCTGGGTTCCCCTGAAGCATTTTCCCTAGCACAGGGGAGGCAAGGCCAGCTCATCCTATGTACTAACACTGCCCTGAATATTGAGAAAAGATAGAAGCGATGCTATTTTTGAAGGCAATATTGAATATAAATAGACATGGCAAGGTGCCAGCTTCAAAACAGAACTGTTTCCAATAGAGCTGGGCGAGGAACTCAAAGAGTCTTTTGAAAAATCCATTAAGGCTCCATCAAAACAAGGAGCTTTTCAGGATGACAGACAGATAGGTGCCTCCTTCAGCTCATTCATTGAAATAGAAAAATCAGGCATGTTTTCTCCTTATTTCTTTTCATTCCGATTCAGCCCCTTCAGAGGAAAAAAAAAAATTAAATTAAAGTTTCTGTTGCAGAGAAGAAGGCAGCACCATTTCAAGTTTTAACAGATCTTCTATTGATCAGGCTTAAATCAGATCTTCTACCAATCAGGCTTAAATCAGCTGCACGCTGCCTGCAGTTGAGCTCTTGGCTCCGCTGCACTGCTGCTGACATGGAAAGGACTTAGCAAGCAAGCAGAGCTCCTGAGTCTGCAACCCTCATCCTGTGCTCAAAGCTTCAATATGCAGAAGCTTTCAAGACTGAAAAGCCCAGGCTTTTGCCTTTCCACCAGTAGGTCTTTGAACACCTCTGGGTCTTTGTAATAACAGCATCGGCTTCATCATTTCAATTCCTGCATGAGTCACAGTTCCCCTCATGTACTACTTTTCCTTTCCCACTCCGCCTCAGAGATAAGAATTCAGTGTCCCAGAGCAGAGATTTGAGCAACCTCAGGCAATGGATTCATGTCCAGAAAAAAATGAATCTTATCTATGACAAAGAGGGAAAAGGAAGGGGGCGAAATGTGTTTGTAGTAAAATTGTTAAGAGACCAAATCTGTGCTTCCTTAGGAAGTTCCTGGGTTGTAAAGCACC
This sequence comes from Dasyornis broadbenti, assembly GCA_013397935.1. NCBI lineage: Eukaryota > Metazoa > Chordata > Aves > Passeriformes > Dasyornithidae > Dasyornis > Dasyornis broadbenti. Next base: position 1,694,909 of record VZRN01000800.1, read on the forward strand.
AATTAACGTGCACATGATGTGAAATATGAATAGGCCAGGGCTTTGACTCATCCCCCAGTGCAAACCAAGTGAAGAGCTTGAGTCGGCAACACAAGTAGCAATTTGAAGAGGGAAAAGGGAAGCCTTTCATTTGAACTGATGTGCCTCCAGCCACAGCAGAGGGACAGAGGAAGTCATACAAGAAAGGAAACGCCAAGATGTGGAGATGTGAGGTAAGGGCGCCTGGGGTCTGCCCTGGCTACATGCCAGATGACAGCCCCAGGTCCTCGCAATTATTTCCATCATGAATCCAACAACCATTGCAAATTTGCACACATAAGCAAGGGCCTCAGGTTCCAAAGTAACAATACACACTTCAGCTGCGGATACACAAGCACTGGGTCACACTGATCAACCAACCCACTCAGTGCCTCTGGCAGCAGAGTATTTTTAAAATATTTTAGGAGACAGGACAAGGATCAAATTGTTGAGAAAACCACCAGAACTGACCATTTGATTCTTTAGAAGATGCTTGTTCTACACGATTGCAGCTGAATGCTGGGATCATGAGGAGATAGATGAGTGATACATCCTTGGTTGTGACCCCCAACTATACCAGGCAAGACAGCACCAGTGCCCCCATTCTGCCTGGCTGATTGGTATTTGGGACCCAGCAGAGTTGGTGCTCACATGCTTAGAACAAACCAAACCCATTTTTGGTGCACTCTCTATTTACAGCTACAGCACAACCAAATCCATCAAATGGGAAGAGGAGTTCAGTTGTCACTGTCACATCCCAGAGGAAGACTGGGCTGACTCAATTAGAAGACATACATGAGTATTGATTATTGCCAAGTACAAATTCTCCCTCCCTCTCAACTATGTGGTATACTGTTAGTGTATTTTCCCCCTCCAGGTTATTCTTAATTTCCAAGTAATGTGATTGTTGTTGTTCCCAATGTACAATACAAATTGACAATATAATATAGCTTGTATTACCACAATCCCTACTGGCCTCTGATGAGGTAGTAATTTAGCCACTTGATTTCCTCATACTTTTTTCCCTTTTTGCTTGTGGATTCCAAATGCTCTGAAAATGTATTTCTTGTTTACGTTCAAAGCAAAGCCACCTCACAGCCGCAGGATGCCTGAAAGATATTTCTTACCCTTTGACTCTACCATAGAGTGGGCTCTATCTGTTCCGAAGATCTCATCCTCTAATTGTAGCCATCAGTCACTTATTCCCAGGGAAACTTTTGTCCAGGGCATCCATGGTGGGTGAGGGAAGGTTTCTGGGAGCCAGCCCTCTCTGTATGCTGGGACAACAATTTTGGAGGGGACAGCAGAGGCTATGAGCTCCCTACCTCAGCTTACAGCCTGGGGCTAAGCAAGGAATGGATGTAGCAAGCTACAGTTTCCCACGATAAATGAAGTGTTAGTTCCCACCAAACACATCTACCTACAGACATGTTTCTTCAAGTGGAAATCCATCATCCTTGCCTCTGGAAATAAAGCCATTAGAGTACCTTGCTATAAACTCATGAGCCTAAAGAAGAGTCTCCCTCATCTGAAAATGGAGATGTCATGGTCCTGCACTGAGCAAACAGAAAGGTCCAAATTTCCACACAAGCACTATCACTCTCCTGCCCTTTCAGTGGAGTCTGGGAGCACAGCTTCTCCCACACCTGCAGTTTTCCTGCACAGAACTGGCAAAATGCACTGAGTGCACTGAATAAGCCTAGGGACTCAGAGGTCCCATGATCTCACCAGGAGATATTAAAATTCTTCATCTTCCTCTCGCCTGATGAAAGAGGCATGCACTGTGCTTGGGCCAGTTAGAAATTAAACTATTTCCAGTGTATAACATCTATTGCTCTCCTTGGGGATGACTCAGTATGTGAGCTACACATTTCTGGAAGAATGGTACTGGAGGGGACAGCAGGGCCAGCACTTCAGCTCTGTATTTATGGATATCATCATCAAAGTTTTATTGGGTACATATTTTGCATCCCTTTCTCTGGAGGATCTTGCTTACTTTCACAGTATTTTTTTCTCTTGCTTTCAATAACTGATTTTACAAATGTATGTATACACACTGGATTTGAGTAAAAATTCCTCAAAATATGGAGAAACACTGGATGTTTCCTACTTGATATAGGGAAAGAACATGGAACTCCAGCCTTGACTGAAATTCCAAAGGAGCTGGAGTGGGTTTGACCCTTCTACCTGTTACCACATCACATTTCCCTCTTCTAAAGGAGAACTGCCATGCACTTACCTTGAGCAAAGGCCATCTGCCTTTTTCTTCAGGCTCCCCACCAAGATGTGCTGCTTTCTCCATTTAAGTCACCTGTCAAGGGCACCCGAGTGCCCTCCTTGAGGGTTAATCCCACTGGTGATGCCTGCCAAGGAGCCCTGGGCTGTGTTTCAGAGGGTGTAAGTCTTCAGCACATGGTCCCAAAAGCCTTCCTGCCAAGCACTGAGGCCAGCTTTCCCCAGGGACAGTGCTCACATGGTGGCACGACTCAAACAGGGGATCACTGTGTAGCTAAAGACTAAACCCATCTGTATTCAGATGTACCAGAAAGTGATTCAGTACCAGTCCTGGTTTAGCACCTTGGCCTAGGTACCAGGTACTGTCATCGGAGTGCATTGTCCTTTCTCCAAAAGGCGAGACACCCTAAGATTTTATCCCAAATGGGGAAAAAGGAGGAAATATTTTAAAGGTTTTCACAAAAATAGCATGTCTCACAGGCAGTTTCGGTCAATCAAATGTTTTCTTTTGCTCACTTTTCCCATGTAAGAAAAAAGGCAGATAAAAAATCGACATGAAGTGAAATGACTGCAACTTTGTTTGAAAAATAATCAAAGCAGAACACTATAACCTAAAAGTTACTTTTGAAAAGGGAGTGATCAAAACAATATGGCCTTCTATGTCAAAATAACATTTCTAACAAAAATTCCTTTAACAACATTTTCTCAAAAGCTCTTCATTGTGCCATTCCCAAAAGGACCATTCCTGAAGATAGCATGAAGAGATCACCCAGGAATTTTCTCCTCTTATGCTTCCTTTTAAGGCAGCGGCAGTGTGCATCAGTCTCTCCTTCTCTCTTCATGTGCCTTCTTTGAGACTTTTAGTCTTTTGTAGCAAGTCTTGCTCTTAATGTTGGCCACGGGGACCAGGTGTGGGAGATGCAGAGCACCACAGAGCCTGCACAGCTGTATCATGTTTGCCTGCAATAACAGGGGACTGGTCAGACTGACACTGATGTCCCAAAGACAGCAGTGATTTATCACAAGGAAAGCATGAAGGTCACATCACACATTTTGCCCCATTCATACTGATAGGTCCAATCTGCTTCTGTTTGCTGCTGTGCATGCACGGAGCAGGTATGTAGATAGGAGGGGGTGTGCTCATGCACTTGGCAGCAGAGCATTGAGCTGTCCAGCACGTACTAGAAATAGATACAGGAGATGATTGTTGGAGCATGATTGTGTGATCCCTCAGCCCAAGATAGTACATGCTGAACTCTGTCCACATGAGTAGGCTGGTACAGACCTGAACAGAGCATAATGAATGCCCTTCTTCATCATGCAGGTGTCACTTCTCCTGACTCAGATTCAATTACACTCGTGGAGCTGATTGCAGATTTCAGCCTACTCTTGCATATCAAGCACATATTCAATGTTCCAGGGACTCAATGAAACAAAAAGTCAGCACGTGGTCCTCCTTACAGCCCCTAGGGTTTGTTCATCCCTGGTGGAGCCACAGAAAGAATGAGTTTGGCCTATTTTGTCAGATGCAGGGATATCTGTGGAAGAGTATGTTCAATCCTTTATGTCAGGTCATCTATCTCTTCTCAGCAAAATGTATCTGTGATTACTTCTCCGTCTGCTGTTTTTTTAAATGCAGAATTATACAATAACCCTCACACTGAAAGAGAGGGGAATAAAAATGTTTAATTTAAAAGTTTAACTTGTCAAAGCAAAGTTAGGGAAAGCACTGAGCATCTCAGGTGCTGGTTAACCTATAAATGAAAAATAATGAAGACCAGAAAAAGGAATATTAAATTATATATATTCTTAGAGGAATCATATCTTGGCTCATGTACAAGTCTGTGGTGCTGCAGGAAAGGAATGGGAAGACTGAGCTGGAGGAAAAGGGACAATCAGTGTCTTCTCATGGAAAACAAGAGAAAATATGCTGCAGGACCCTTGCTGCACTATTGTGTAGGAAAGCAGAAACTCCTCTCCAAAGCTCTAACATGGCTTCCAAGTCACTAGCAACTAAACTTCTGCAAAGAATGCTGAGTTGTAATACTGGTCCCAGCTGGTTTGCGGAACACTGTTCTGTTGGAAACCATATTTCATGGTCTGTAACTGTGACAGGCTTTTCTGAAGATGGCCAAGCATGTGGGAACAATTCTCACTCCCTGGAACCTAATGGTTGCTCTTCACCACAGATTTACAATTTAATTGAAAAAAAAAAAAGAGAGAAAGAAGAAATTCTGATTAACACTGCTCGTAATCATCAAGGGCTTTAGTTGGGCACCACCTGGCTTTGTCAGCCCAAGCCATAATACATATTAGAGGACTGACAGTAGAAACATCCAGAGAGGAGAATAAAACAAGAATGAGGCAAATGATGGTCTCAACATAAATTGCTACTCCACGTTTATGTGGCTGCAGAAGCTCAGCTTGTCCCAGTGCCTTCTGGACACTGAACATTTGTCCTGCCTTCTAATCTTGAGGACCATTCCCCAGCAAGTCTCCCTTCAGGCTCCTATTTGTAATGTTTGCATGATATATCAGGAAACATCTCTAAAAAGAGGCATCAGTCTATGGCATGGAATTCTCTCTGGGAAATAATCTGCTGTGCTGCAGGCTGTGTAGGGGAGATCTGTTACCATTCAAGAGCTGTCCCATTCAAAAACTGCTGAAGCAAAGAGCAAAAATCCTCTGAGTCAATCCTGAACCAAAGTCCCAGCCAACATCAGGGAGCCCTTTTCTGTTAGAAGAGCCTCTTTTCAGTTAAGACTTTCATCCAAGGTTATCCGAACACTTGCAATCAAATGGCGTTTTGTGCTAACATTAATCCTGGTGTCCTGGCCACATTCCAGTTCGAGTAACAACATTCTGCCAAACTAAATTCCTCCAGAGGTTTCAGTAGGATGGAATTTTCTTCTTCCTTTTTGTCTTCCATTTCTGGATAGTTAATTCTGGACAGTGCAAAAGACTGACCACGTTCCAACCCAGCGCTGGCAGCACCTCACTTGTGAGGAAAGTGGACCTTGAAGTGAGAAGGAGCAAAATCCTGCATGAAAACACATAATTAATAATAAATGGTTTTTAAAACACTTCTATCCTTTTCTTTTTAATTCTGTTATCAGCTGAAAATGTAGAACTGGAATACTACTGACATCCCTTAGAAAGTTTATCAGCAATCCCAGCAATCAGAACACAGAAGTGCCTTTTAAGCTGTAATCAATACACTTGTGACACAAATGAAAGGGAGATGTTACATAAGGAGTTTTTTCCACTGGAGAGAGCCCTGACAGCCAGTTATTGCACTGAGGAAAGGAAGTCACCCAGATGGACTCTCCGTCACACTAATGAAGCCATCTCATAACTGTAACAGAGACCTCATGTATCTGCTGTGACACTTAGCAAATCCGGGCATGAATAAATAACCAAAGTCCAATTGAATTAACCTCCAGCTGATCAGCCCTACTAAACAAATTATCCTAAACTCTGAACAAGATTAGAAGGACTGGCACAGGCCAGAATCATGTGGCAGGAGCGTTAATTCAGTTTAACAAGTTTAAACCTAATCCTCCAGTATTCTCAGATCTCGGGGTTTCAGGGCAAACTAGTTCCAAAATGCTCTTGGAAGGGTTAGAAAAGGAGGCTCGCGTGAAGCTGAGAGCAAAAACATGAGCTCAGCCTAGAGTCACCTAAAGAAACAGAAGACTTGCAAATGCAGAGCAAAGAAGGACTTAGGTGAAGCATTTCTTACAGAGACAGAAGAGAGTAAGAAAATGACATTGATCTCCTCATGGAATATTCCAACCTTATTTCCAGGATGAAACTTAAAAAGTTGATAGCATATCTGCCTTTCTTAATTAGTATGTTTCTTGTGCAGAAACCGGAGACAAGCACCTATGAAATGAGGGACAATACCTCATTTTAATGCCATTTTCCCCAGTATATAATTGTATTTTCTTCTAAGAGTACATTTGTACAGTCCATCAAAAGCATAAATAAATTATCGCAAATTTCAGTTCATTACTTAGAATGGCACTAACAAACAATTTCAGTACTTGTTTCTTTTTATGTTGATTCATAAAAGAGTTTATGTGGTCAGTTAAAACTAACTTCGAACTTCAACTTTAACAGACTCAATATTTTGCAGGGCTTGGAAATATTAAATCTGCTTCCAAGAGGAAATATTTATTGATTATTCTCGAGAAAGAGGAGACGATATAGTAAACTCTACAAGTTTTCCAAAATGGAGACAACCAGGATCTGAAACTCTTCATGTGCAGTATATGCACATGCCTCACAAAATCTTACAAATCACAGTATTTTTCATGAATGTGTTTCCAATTTTCTATCACAGGTAAAACCTTCAATACAGCTCCCAGTTTCCTAAAATCTCACACCTTTTTGGTGAGTCTGGTTAGTATAGGCAGATGAAATCTGAGGGTCTCTGTAGCCCACTGAAGAACATCTGCCTGCATTCTCCTGCCTTGTCACGGAATGTCTTTATGCAAGTCTGACTTGCATTCTTTATTGTGACCTACAGCATAACTCAAGTTTTATGTGCTGAACTTAAGCACCAGAGAGGATGATAATTTTGACTGGATGGCAAAAAAATTTAATGTATCATGAAAGAGGAGGTATTCAGACACCAGGAATTTCCACCATCTTCAACATCTTCAACACCTATCAAGAACTTGAAAATCAGATGGGGCCAATCTTCACCTACCATTCAGAAGTAATTCATAATACTCAGGAATCATTTCGGTATTGTTTCATTGGCAAGGCATTGTTGCCCATTTTGTTGAGAACTGCCTGAATGCTTCCACATATTTGAGTGTTGCAAAATGAGTACCTCTTGTAATTCTGAAACTTTTGTTACACAACCCTCAAAATGGAATCATGACTTGTCTGCTGTGTACTTTGCTGTTATTTATGCAGTATATAAATGCAAGGTAAATATTTATTCTAATTTTCCACTGTGTGCACTGACTGATACCTCCCAAAGTTAACAGCAGCATTATGAACTGCAAATGATGACACATTGTCAAAGTTGAAACCATTTGGTTAGATGCCTCTTACATTTTCAAATATTCCCAATGTAATTTCATAACTGTCTTGAACATAATGAGGCAATGGATTTTTCCTCTTTCAACTGTGTAACAATGAACAACTATTAGAACCACTTTATTATTTCCAAAGTTTGAAGGATCAGTGGCCACAGAGAAAGTATGCCCTTTTCAACCAAGTTTTTAATTGTTTTCTCACTTGAAAGAGGAGCTAATTTATTACTGGCAGTGTAGAAGGCATTTGTCTCATCAAGATATATCATTTTAACTGTGGGTGAATTCTAGACAACAACACTATTTAATCAGCTGTCACAATTAAGTGATTTATAGGACTGGCTACACTATTAGCATCATACTAACACTCTGACATTCTCGTTACTTCTGCAAGAGCCATGGAGTTATTTTCTGTGCTTTCACACTTCTCAGGAACAGAAGGGTACGAGTTTTACCCTTAGAAGCTATGCCACAATAATTTTTAAAATCCACTCCATTTGCATGTTGTCCGTTATCTGACAGACCATCACAAGCACCTGAAAATCTCCTACATAAACTATAGTGAGCTTTAAGGCAATTACTGCTGTCTTTACTGATCCCTGGAAATAATTCCTTCAGCCATTGCAGCAATACAAAGCTTTTGCTGCTCACAGGGTAGATCTGCTGATGGATGATTCCATCCACAGGAGCTGTCATGGTTGTGATCTATGTAGGGCTGTTATTTGACAAATGAAAATTATGTAAACGGTACTCAAACTCAATCTTGCCTCATGATGACTCTGTCTGTTCCATACCCCCTGCCTACAGTGCCCAGAACAGCCAGCTGTTATCTCATGATGAATATCGAGGATAAAATTATCATCAGACAGCACCAGGTTGACTGCATGATGTAATCCTGACTCTTATAGGTAGCTGGAGCTCTTTTAGCTCTCTTAGGTAGTCTGGAGAGATTCTGGAGATGTATCTCACACATTTCCAGAACATCATTTTCATTTCAGTGGTTGTTGAAATAATTTCTGAAGAAATTTTTGTGAAGAAATTTAAGATGTGCTGGTTTTAAGGTACTGAATATATGAAAACTACTGCTGTTTAAGATCAAGCACGCCAAAAAACTGTTTTCAGCGACATCCTTCTGCAGGTGTGAATTGCTTCACTCTTGCCAGGCTCGCCAATCTCAGCAGGAGCCCCTTCCCCAAATTCTCCCCCAACCAAGGTTGCTCCTTTCTCCTCTGAGCCCCATGGATCTGTAATCCTCCTCCCCCAGCCTGCACAGCAGCTCAGAAAACACCAATGACACAGCATAAAAACGTCCTACAAGGGCTGGAGTACTCCTCTATTTATAGGTCACTAAATCTGACTAAAAAAAAACTTCCACAGAGCACCAGTCAAATTGCTACCTAGATGTTTCCAGGCCCAGCCAGGGCATGCTGGCTGACTGCCATGTTTTCAAATCCTACCCTGTGCATTGAGCTTTCTCAGGAAAATCTGCTAGTGCTCATATGTGGGCAGTTACTATTGACACAAACATTAATGAACAGTCCCATATTGCTTCCTTACTAAGCTGCAAGAAACCAAAACAACAGCGTGACCTGACAGTCTCAGGCATGTAAAGACAACCAGCATTTCTATTTCAGATGTGCAGCTGAGTGCAGCTCACTCAGAAAGGGAACACTTTGGGTTTAAGTGTTATGTTTGTTTTTTCTTATAAGACTATGTTTTTTTGCTGGCTGAATTCTATACTGGTAAAAAAAAAACGTTTCAACAACAATATAGGTTGGAGTGGCTCTGCAATGCCTAATGGATTGGCTGAGCCTTCCTCTTACACAATCAGTGAAATAAGAGATGTTCCATACAAAAAGCGCCATAGGGTCAACTTCAGAACAAAGCAAACCTCTTAGATTTGTCTCTCAGAATAAGAACTGATAATCTTATTATTCTAAGGAGCATGGAAAAGGGGAAAGGGACCAACACACAAAAGAGACAGAATCCTCTCACCTTCCTTCAAAATATGAGTACATAAACTGAGAGCCTCAGAGCTTTAATATAGCCTCAGATGCTGTTCATGTATCACCTAATCCTGGATACATCTGAACTCCTCAATGTCTCCCACTCCAACCTCAGGCTCCCCTGCACACCTGATGCCCCATTTATGCTGATGTACAAAAGCTGTGGTCATGTTTGGCAGGCCCATACCTATGTCAGGAGGAGCTCTAGAAACCCAGAGATAAACCAGCCAACTTCAGGTGCAGCAGGGGTGACTCCTGACTGCAGAGAGCCCGGTTCAAAGCCATGTTTCCACTCTGCACCAAAGGCCAAAGCATCTCTCTCTCCACTGACTGCAGAGAGCCAGCCAGGGAACCTGACTGCTGGGGCTAAACAGCCCCACGTATGCTCCTCTCCCTGCCTTCCCCAGGGCCTCGATTCACCACTGTTTTCTGAACACCATCTCTGCCAGACTCTATTTAAATGCAGTGGGGATGGCTTGAAAGGAGAAATCCAGGAGGTGGATTTCTGCCGTCCCTCCTACTCCTTTTACAATGGCCCCATAGAGCGAGCCCTCACACAACCCCGCACCACCCACACCCACGACCTTGCTGTGACAGTAATAAGGGGATGAGGAGCACTCTGATATTGTCTGGCTTGAGGAACGTACTCACAGGCAGCTCCACTTCATGTACCTGATTTATAACAAGGGTCAGAATAATTCCCAAGCAGCTCCTGCATCAGGGAGCAAACTAATTCCTTTCCTCTCTCCTTGGCTGCGCAGCCCAGAGCCCAGCTGCACCCGAGGTTCCAGCTGACAGTCTATATTCTGCATCATAAAAGCTACAAAAGAGAAATCTAAACTAAAGAAGTAATAACCTGTAAACTAATAAACCAACCCAGCACTCTGATAGTGAGGTGCTCCCCAGAGCAGGGATTATTAATGGATGTCCTGAAACACTGTGTGTCTATGTTTGAGAGAAGTGGGAAACATTTCTGATGCTCTGTGGATCTTACACATTTGTTCTTACAAAATTAGTTCAAGATAAATGCAAAGACTAATATAAAAGCCTCCTTCCAGTCTACACACACAGACACATTTAAGCAGTTTAAAAAGAAAACCAGTACGAAGTTGCTCTAATAAATAATAATAAAGATAAAAAGCTGCAATATTAGGAGTAGTTTTGCTTGTCAAAGTATGGGGCTGCACAGTCATTGATTTTCTCTTATAACTAAGATAGTGGCATGCATGACTTATATTTCTATGGCAGCGAGTGCATGGGAATGGAAGAAGGGATCTTGAAATCCTGCAAAATCTCCAGCTGAGGATTTGATGGCTCTGAACTCCTGTCGGTCTCAATTCTTTATTTCCCCTCGAACCGTAAAATGGGTTACATTAACAATCTGTTATGTTGAAAGATAGTTTATGAAGCTAAATGTAATAATGCTTGCAATGTGATTAGGGATCTTTGAAGGAAAGGTGTCAGAGAAAGCAGGAGTGTGAGTACGGATACAGATCCTTCCCAGCCAGAAAATGATGGGAAGCAGATGGCAGGCAGACAGACCCCCTCAGGAAAGGTCCCATTACCTGTCATGGTGTGTATTCTCAAATCCTCATTCCCTGCCTCAGTCACACAGACAATAGGAGCCCTCTCCTTAGTTCATTTTTTTAATGTATTCACTTTCAGTGATGAAGACTCAGTACTCAGTTACTTCAGTTTGCTATATCCCACCTCAGCTACATACCAAAATGAGGCATCCAATTAACTGAAACTGTGAAAGACAACTTTTTTTGCCCCAAACTAATGCAAAACAGCAAAGAATGGTGTTTCCATGTAAATCTGAATTACAGTGGACTTTCTTTGTCCTCCTGTCATGTAAAAAATAAAATGAAGTCTGGCAAGGATGGCAGGAAGAATCCAGTCCTTTGTGTCCTGAAGTAAAGTTACTCTCTGGAGAAGGCAGAGCAGGAATAAACTTCTTTTTGAGTCACGAGGTTTTACTGACAATAGCTGCTATTATCTCTGTCAAACAGGCAAAGCTTTGAGTGATTGTGGTAAGCAAGAAAGAGGAATGCTGTTTATTCAGTCCTGGAAAACAGACTATTTGCCAGAATGCAAAGAGTTCCGAAAAGGTATCGAGCCCCTCTGTTTGAATTAACCACAAAAATAACCTGCTGCATTCCAAGTTTTTCCATGGACCTCTGCTGCTCTCTAACGGTGCCTTAAAGGATTCTCAGCACAAAGTCTATGTGCTCCTCCTGCAATCAAGTTTTGGTAAAACTTTTAATGAAAAACAAACAGGAGTATTCATGAGGTCCTTAAGAGATGTCACCTGAACAGATAACCCACAGATCAGGTAGCTGTTGCTGCACCCATGGCCAGGATATCTGTGGTGTGATGAGAATGCTGATAAAGAACAGCTAAAATACGGTAATGAAGATTTCAATTGTATTTTAGATGCAGCAATTGCAGGAGTCTGGAAGGTTGCAAACCTCTGAGAAATCACAATTTTCAGGCCTTTGTATCAATTAGAATACAAAATTATTATTCATGAGTACCAGTATTTCAAAGAAAAAAAAAAAAACAGCACTGGATTCACTGTATGTAATTAATAAAAACTAATGTTTGCACCTGGGACAGACATGTTTCATTTCACTGTCTTCACACAGATATCTTTATTTTATTACCCGGTACAACTCCTTCAGACCACGGCCATTGCTTGCTTGGCCAATGGCAAGGACACTTCCACGACCAAAACCAGCTTTGTTTTCATGGAATCACAGAATAGTTTGGGTTAGAAAGGACCTTAAAGATCATCTCATTTCACCCCGTTGTGGGCAGGGACACTTTCCGCTATCCCAGGTTGCTCCAAGCCCCATCCAACGTGGCCTTGAACACTCCCAGGGATGGGGCAGCCACAGCTTCTCTGGGCAACCTGTGCCAGGGCCTCCCCACCCTCATAGGGAAGTTCTTCCTAATATCCAATATAAATTTCTTTTCTTTTAGTTTAAAATCATTTGCCTTGTCCTATCTCTGTCTGCCTATGTAACAAGCTGCCTCATTCACACAAGCCCCCTTTATAACCCACTTCTATTTAGATGGGAAAGCACACTCGGGATCTCATAGCATGGCCCAGCAATACCCAGCAGCGGGATCAGTCGCATCCCATGGTTAAATGGAGGGAAAAACAACAAAACCAATATTCACAGCCCCTCTCGAGCCGCCAGGGTCACCTGTGCCCTCACACGCCACCCCTTCATGGCGCGGGGGAGGGTCCTGCCCTGTGACTGCTCCCCACACCACGGCGTGAAACGGAGAGAAATCGGGCATGGAGACTGGACTGGGAGCAGGGGTTCATCCCCGGGAGTAGGGGCTCATCCCCGGGAGAAGGGACCGGGTGCCGCAGCCGTGCCTGGGGCCGGCGAGGGACCACGGCCGTGAGCAGAGTGGGGGGGCGGACATGGCGCCTTCCCGCGCCCGAATGCGCCGGGTAATGGCGCCGGCGCCGAGGGAAGGGAAGGGGACGGGCCGTGAGGGCAACGCCTGCCCTGTGCCATCGCCCCCCGCCGGCTGCGGGAGGGAGGGAAGGAAGGGAAAGGAAGGGAAAAGAAAAGCGCCGCTTCCGCCACGGCGGGGCGGGCCTGGGTGGAGAGTGGCGGCGCGGCGGGGCCGGCAAGGGTAGGGGCGGTGAGGGCCGCGGCCCGGCGGGACGGGAGGGGGTGGTTTTCTCTCTGTCTCCATGTTTCCCTCAGGAAAAGCCTGGTAGAGCCGGGGTGGAAAGCAGGACTCGGGTTTTCCCCCTCGGTACCAGCCACCCTCGTTAGCGGGGACCCTTGTCAGAGGCAGCGGAGCCATGCGGGGGCAGTGATGCCATCGCTGCGGGCTGCGGGTGTGCGCCGCTGACCTGCGGACACCCAGCTCCGGATGCTTCTGTGCGCTGAAATTAACTTAACCCTGGGTATTTCACATTATGGGAAGGATTCGGTCTTTTTGTAGCCCGTAGAGCACGTTTTTAATCTAATGTTGTTTTACTGTTGTTGTCGTTTTTTTCGTTTTTGGAAGCGATGGAGGCGAGTCCCATCGTGACGTCCAAGCAGCGAGAGGAGGTGGTGCACGGAGTCCCTACGGAGGTGGTGTGCACGGCCTTCTCCAATTCGGTCCTCGTGGTGGTCACACAGTACGGCAAAATGGGGACCATCGTCTACGTGGACCCCAACACCATCGGCGATAACGTGGGCAGGCCCTCGCTCACCACGAAGGTGCTGCTGGGCAAGGATGAGGTGAGAGCAGATGCGAAGTGCAGAGGCAGCAAGGATAAGGGGGAAATGTAGTAGGTGGGGCTGTGCAAGTTGCCAGGAAGTTGATGAATCACAGCAGTTAAACAGTGTTTGAACAGTGATAAGATTAATTTTAAAATTAAGAAAGAGGGGCTCATCAGAAAAGTATGTGAGCTCGTCTGCTCTTTGACATGAAAGTTTAACTAACCATGAGTGGTTTGGGGATCTGTTATTTTGTGTCCTACAGGATATGGATTGCTTCTTCGTGTTTATGGAAAGTTTGATAAAGCTCTGTTGATTTAAAGGTTGCAAGATTAAATATGCAGCCATTGATAACCTTTTTGGGTTTCTGTTCCAGTGAGTTTGTTTTCCTTTTCAGGTCTATTTTCCCACCCCCATCCTGCCCAGTCTATGCCAGCCCCATAATGGACTTTAGTTGCCCACTCCCAAGTGTGCCTGCCAGCACCTTCCCTTGATAAAGTTTAATTTGTTTTGCTTCAACAAAATGAGTTTTTATCGACCATTTCACAAAGCTGGAGAAAAAGCAGAAGAAAATGTGTTTCACAAAGCACCAACTGGTCAAGCATTAAAACAGAAAGTTACAGAACTACAAGATTATGAGGCTTTCAATCAGGGTTGAAGCTATCAAATATTATTTTCTAGCTTTAACTCGAAAAGCTGTAGCAACACAAGTTCCTGGTTCTATCCATGACTTCCCCTTGTGAAGTTCTTTCTCTTGAGCAATAGCCTTCCCTTTCTGGATGGGAGATATTTTGCTTTCTCTGCTGTGATCTCTGCTAAGTCTGACCACCTCCATCCCCATGCTGATTTTGTGTTTTATTTGGAAATGGGAAGTGCTATGTTTACTTTGTTGCATTCTATTTTTAAATCATTTTAACTAACTTAACCAATCTAAACTTCAAGAAAAGGTTTCCACTAGTTTGCTGCTTTCCTGCTTGTCACTATTAACATCCTTCTTTGGGATGGTGCACACCTCCAAATAGCAGCTAAAATAAAGCAAACTAATCCTTCTGACAGATACACAGCTGTGGGTGTAAATAAAACCTAGACAAGCTGGATGGTTCAAAGCTGTGCTGGGTGAGGTTCAGACTGGACATTAGAAAATATTTCTACCAAGAGGGTGGTTAGGCACTGGAACAGGCTTGAGGTGGTTGATGCTCTGTGTCTGAGAGTGTTTAAGAGCCATGTGGACAATGCCCTGAATAATGTTTTAACCTGGTCAGCTCTAAGTTGGTCAGACAGTTGGACTAGATGTCATTGCAGGTCTCTTCCAAATGAAATAGACAATGCTGTTCTAATCTATTCTTGTTAAAAAAACCTCATGAGAAAGGTTATATCCCTTTTCTTGCCTCCTTCAGCCTCATTACTTATTTCTGGTTTTCATGATGCTGTTAAAATAAAAAGCAGCATGTCTGTTCCACCAGGATACAAAAACTGTGTATATAACACCATTTGGGGATCTCTAGGAATTGCAAAAATAACAGCTTTTTTCCAGAGCTTGTCAGTGGAACATCTCCTCTTCGGAACAAGTTTTTAAACAAAAAAACTGTACTTGCAAACTTTTTCAGAAACCTGGCTGTGAAGGAAATACAGGCATTTTGATCCACAGCATTTCATATTATTTAGTCCCAGTCCCATAGTTCAGGTGGGAGGATTACTGGAAGGAAAGATCCTCCGTACTGAGTTTCCAAGTTTTCCAGACAGTGCTAAACTCAATTCAAGTGCGGCTCCAGTGAAGTTGTTTCAGGGTGTGAGTGGCTGTCACACTCATGGGACCAAACTCTTCCCTTTTAAGCTGGTTGAGAAAGCATTTTCTGAAGTTCCCTCTTCCATGCCTTGGCTTTGCTGACCATGTTGGAACCACTCAGCAAACGTCAAGCTCAGTCCAGCTCCAGGATCAATAGATTCTCCACAGCATTCCAGGACTCTTCTTCTCCTAACTCGTGTGGGAGGGCTCTCCCACCTGTAGGAGTGTACATCTGTATCCCTTTGCTTTTCAGCCCCTCGTTCATGTTTGTGCCAAAAACCTGGTGGCATTTGTGTCGCAGGAAGCTGGGAACAAACCTGTTCTCCTCGCCATGGCTTTGAAGGACAAGACCGTGGAAGGAATACAGGCTCTACGAGAAGTGATCCGAAGTTGCCAAGTATGGTGAAGTTGTGCCATCTGGATTCAAGGAAGTGATCTTGAGTCCATGACTCATCACCACCTATTTAAAAGGACTAGAAATGAAAACAATGGAATGTCTTTGTGGTGGTTTTGGACGTACTGAGGAATTTCATGAATTTTTCTCTACTGTGTAGAACATGTGTGGGTTTTGTTACTGGGACAGGTTTGCAAGTCCATATAGACAGTGGTGAGACGAGAGCAATTGTCTCAACATACACAAGAAGTGTTACTTCTATCACATTGGGTGGGTCATTTATTTGGGAAAGGGCTCAGCTCTGCATGTGTGTCCTGAGGAGCAGTGGATGCCAAGATCTGTAGCTGTGCCGTACCACAGAGGAGGAACACCCAGTGCAGAGGGAATAAAAGAAACATTGTCAAATCTAATTTTACCTGTTTTCTATTTTGCTCTGTGAGAATCCCTTCAATTGAAATGCAAGCCCTGGTGAAAAAAAACAATTGTATAATGGAAAAGATTTTCTTGCCTTTTTAAAAGAAATGAGTGCTAGATGCTTTTGTCCTTATGTCCAACTCTTTCTGGATGTAGTCTGAATGAATTTTCTACTTTCACTCTGATTTTAAAGAGAGGCAGATAATTATGCTCTGCAAATTTCATGAAAGTTGATGTCAGGGTGGAAGACAGGAGCCCAGAATAGTGGTAAGAAGACAACCTCTGCCAGTGGATTACATGGTACCAGCACATCAGAGAGACAGAACATCCATAGGTTGATCACCTGCAATGAGCATCTGTCATAGGAGACGTGGGGACAGATGGTTTGAGGGGTTACACAGG
This sequence comes from Dasyornis broadbenti, assembly GCA_013397935.1. Classification (NCBI taxonomy): domain Eukaryota; kingdom Metazoa; phylum Chordata; class Aves; order Passeriformes; family Dasyornithidae; genus Dasyornis; species Dasyornis broadbenti. The sequence goes on from VZRN01000800.1 coordinate 1,711,450, forward strand.
GTTCTCTCTGCCAAGTCATTGACAAAAAGTGTCAGATGTAGTTGTATGAGCTGATGCAAACTTTTGCCTTTTGCTTGGAAAGCACATTTGTATTTACCTCTTGTAATAAATAATAACGTGGTAAATTTTTAAGTGAGCCGTTAATACACTTTGGTCACTTCAGAACTTGGCAGTGCACATAGAGGCCAGGTCTTGGATTTTGGGCAGGGAGGAGCTGTGCTAAGGCCAGTTGGTACAGCAGAATCAGCACAGAGCCTGTGCCTGCCCCATGGTGATCCAACTGCCGGGTCATTTCTGTTGCTAAAAAATCCCCTAGAAGTAGAAAAGCAGAAAATGGATTTCGAAAGGACTCTTTTCTCTGAAGTAAGGGTTAGCTTCCAGCTGCCCTTGACAAGAAACTTCATCTAAAAATAATTTTCCAAACTGTGCTTCCAAGAATCAAAGATTCGCATCTGTCAGAACTATAAATTTTTCCTCTTTTACACTTCCTTTTTTTTTTTTTTTTTTTTTTTTTTTTTT
>VZRN01000800.1:1711985-1738452 GCA_013397935.1 Dasyornis broadbenti
AGGAAGGCTGAGAGAGGCATATGGAATTAGTTATTGTCAGTCTTGGTTTGCTAGTGGGGATTCTTTCCTGACACAAATTTCAATGTATATCCCAAATCCCGGTGCTCTTACTGTGTCCATAGCTCCAGCAGCTTGTGGAAATCATACATGAATTAGCAAACTGGATGGAAATTGCATCTTCCACAGTGGTGATACAGCAGCATACCACTGCTGAGCCCGACAGACCTGAGTGTTACTACCTAAAAGCCAGGCACAAGTTAAGCACCTTCATTTCCTGGCTGTGTATGTGCCACGAGGTCTGCACAGGGTGGTGGGTGAGGGAAAAACGTGGAAACCTCTCTGATTTGATGCCTGGAGCCAGGACAGACTTACCTTGCTGCCTTTCCACGTGGGATAAATTGGAGCACGAGTAATTGGTCCTTCGACTTTGCTCCTCTCTGCTCCACAGTAAACCAAGGGGAAGGCCTGCCCAAACAACGGGCACAAGGTGCCACCAGCTGTCTGCCTTTTAGTCAGCGCTCTCCTCCAGGTTGGGCTCAATTCCCAATTGCAGGGAAAGCTGCTTCTGCCACCCAAGCGGAGCTCCTGCCCTCGGCCGCAGGACGTGTGCTGGGTGGGGGGTAGCGGCGTCGGGCTGCACCGCGGTTTTCCATCCGTGTTTGCTTTCCGGGCGTGGGTGCTGAGCACGGCGGACTGGAAAGGTAAGTTGGGTAGCTTTTCTGCGGGAGACAAAGCCCGACCTGCTGCTCCAGCTCCCGCGGGGCCCGGGGCACAGGGAGGGCGCTGGCAGGGTGAGCCGGGCACAGCGAGGGGGTGCTGGTAAGGTAAGCGGGGCGCCGGCGGGGCCCGGGGCACAGCAAGGGCCAGTGCGGGGCTGGCAGGGAGAGTGGAGTGCGGGTGGGACCCGGGGAACAGCGAGAATAATTGGGACATTGGCAGGGCCCGCGGCCAGCAGGCGGGCAGGGCTGGGAGGGTGTCCGGAGGAGGAGTCTCCAGCGGGTGCAGGTGGAGCAGGGCACGGGGGATGCAGAGGCAGGTGCGCGGCAGCCAGACTCGCTCCCGGAGGAGCCCCAAAGGGTGAGTGGGGCCCTGGGGGTGCACAGCAGCTGGGGGAAACCCCACATATCAGGGGTTGAGCCAACCATTGGTTCTGAGCACCTGTGGGAGCTGCTGGGAGAGAAGAGCCTCCTCTAAGAGCCCTGTGCCTGCGTCATCCACTCCTCCAAACGGGCTTCAAGGAGGGCTCGATGATGCCCTGTCTCGATTTGTTGCTGTGTGCTGTAGGTCCTTCCTCCTCAGTGGCCTGATGGTGGTGTGGAGAGGCTGGTCTGGTAAATAACCCGAGTGTCCTGGCTTTATCTGAAAGCAGTAAGGAGGAAAGGCATGCCTCCTGCACTGGTGGGGCTAAGCCTGGATGGTCCCCTCCCCGGATGTGGGTCAGGGATCTGGGAGGCACTGCTGGGGGGTTGTGAGGGCTCACTTTTCTCTGCTGACTTGCTCCACCCCACAGGGGGCTGCCGCTGAGATGGAGATTTGTCCCATGTACTTCAGGACACATAGGGAAGGATGTGAGCTGGCAGGCAGGGATCTGGCAGCCTGCAGATGGAGGGAAATCCCTGGCAAGGTGAAAAGCCCCGTTTGCAGGTGGCCTGCTGAGCACAAGTTTCACTGCTCAGCTCATCTTCTCAGTTCTCACTTAGCATCTCTAACAGCCCAGGGAGTGACTGTAACAGGTAGACACTGTAAGACAGGTACCTGCAAGGTGTCTGAAAACAGACAGATTGGATATGGCTCAGTCCCATCGAGGAGCCGAATTTTGCAGCTGGTATTATTCCCGGTGTCTCCTTGCTGCCTTTGTTTTGGAAGCAAATGGCTCTCTAACTGCATTGAATTGCCTGACTACCTTGCACGGCCGGGATCTAATTACCTCTGGAGCTGGGAGCCCTGTCTCCGAGCGGCACCGAGGCTTTTGCTTTTAATGACTTGCTCTGCCATGTTCAGAGTGTGACAATGTCGGGGAGGCTGCCAGGACTGACTGTCGGTGCCACCGTGCTCACACCGCGATGGCTGGGAAAGTTAACAGAAGATGGAATGTCTTGGGCTAAACATCTGCGGCACAGCACTGGATTGAAAACAGAATAAATGAGTCTAGTGAAGAGCACAGCTCTCTGCCATGTCTTGGGGAGTGAGCTGGATCACTAGAAAAGTGACTAGAAAAACACAGCGAGAAAGAGTGAGCTTTTATCCTGCTCTCTCGTAATGCTCTGGCAGAGGGAAAGCGTGGCCAAATTCAGCCATTTAGCCCCAGCCAGCAGCAGGGCAACCCCAGAAAGAGTGAGGAGTGATTGGGGTACAGGGCACAGCCGGCCTCTCATCCCCCTCTCTGTGCCACGAGCTATCTCCGTCCTCCTGTTAATGTTTACAAGGCAGGTCCGGCATCATCGACGTCCGTCCAAAGACCAGATCCCGCCCCGGCTTTCCCGGGATCCTTCTTCCTGCTGTCCGGGCAAGGCCACAGGACGGTCGCAGGGAGGAAGAACGCGGCTCACTGCTGACCCTGTAACACTATCGGCCCCGCTGTGCCTGCAGCCCCGGCCAGCTCCGCTTCCCCGCCCGCGGCGCAGGTACTGCGGGGTGAGCTCCTGGGGCCTCGCCAGCTGCCGCCCCGGCAGCTCCGCTTACAGGCGACTCCTGCCAGGCGGAGCCGGGGAAAGGTATTTTTAGGGCTGTTGATCTGACACCAGCTGGGTTTCCTCTCCAGCGAAGTTGGGGTTCGGTGAGAGGGCAGAACAGGGAGCCGCAGGGTGAGCTCTTGCTTCGGTTTGTTTTCAGCGTTTAATTGGACCGAGGTCATTCCCTACCACTCATATCTATGGCAGATATTTTCATGCTTCTCTCCAGTTCATGCTTACAGTTTTACCCCAGGCGATAGTTACCCAGCAGCTAAAATATTTGTTTATTAACAATGCACTGAGAAGCATCTGTATTGTTAGAGTTCAGCTTGCAGGTTGTTGGTTTTTTTAAACCGCTATTGTTATACTTGGGAAAAAGCAGCTTTCCATAGATTAGCAGAAAGAGAACCCAAACATGGCAGTTTATGCATCTGTTGGCCTTGAGATATGAAGCTGCCCTATAAATAATTGCTTATTATTAGGTTGGTCCTTGCTGTCTGGAGCCACAGGGTACACGGTGTTCGTATGCCCAGCCACCCTCTGCACCAGGAATGCTCAGTGCCTTGGGGCAGCCAGCTTCGGGGAGCAAAGAGCGACCAGGGAGATGCCATAGCACTCCAGCATCCCCAAAGGGCACCAGCTCTGCCTCTGGCATGTCAGGCTTGCTCCCTTGTGCTTAATTTGGGTGCAGGAGGGATTGCTGGCTGCCCTTCAGGTCTTGGGGCACTACTGGCACACTGACACCCCCTTGATCCTGAAATAGCTGGGTGAAGAACCTGGGTGACACCAGATGTCTGGTTTCTTAGGCAGCCTCAGCCTTTGCCCCCAGCAGGCCCCACATGATGAAAGGAAACAAATTTGGGGGGGACCTGGTGTCTTCTGGTCTCCCAAGGAAGAGGACACAAGCGTCCTGATGGCTTGTTGGTAAGGGACTTCTTATTATTGTGGGTGAGGGATGGGCTTAACGCTTACGTTTCTGATAGAAAAGGGTCTTGAGCCACAAGTGTGAACTCACAGGGTCACAAATATATACAGATCATTCCTTTTCAAGCAGGAGTGATTCCTGAGAAAGCAAGGAGCAAAGCTGGGAAGGAGAATTGTGTGTTTTGGGAGACATAGGAACTGCATAGAGCTCCTCAGGGAAAAGAGAGTCTGCTCTTGAAGAACATTTGCATTTTCCTGCTGGGAGAAGCAGACCCAGCCAGGCAAATGGACTGCTTTGGGTGAGGGACACCTGGTCAAACCCTGGGGAGATAATCTCACAGGAGGTTTGCGCATGCTGTGTGGGCTGGGAAATCTGCTGGGATATTCCCTATCACCAGCTTACCTCGCTCCTGCCTTCCTGCACCCCTCCCCTTCTGTCTCCCTCCCTGCAGATGAGTAATGCCACACATGCTGTGCCCTCTCCCGTGGCACCTGGCACGCCAAGGCCTGTCACGGTGGCCAGTCTGGCCTCAGGCCCCCCATTCCCAGCTGCTGCCCTGCTTACGGCTGCCCACAACAACTCCCAGGATGGCCAGCAGCTTTTCCTGACCACAACGGCAGCGCATGTCATCTCTGGCATCTTCGTGTGGTCAGCACTTATCGTCACCTTCCACCAGGTATGGGCTGTAGTGGAGACAGAGCTCAGCACAGGGGTTGAGATGAGAGCAAAACTATCGATTGCCCCCAAGTCCATTGCAAATCACTCAGCTCTGGATAAGTATTTCTTCCTGTTGCTGCCCAGAGGAGATATCCCTGCTGTCAGGAGCCTGGTGCTAGCAGCTCATAAGGATGGACTTTGCCCACACTCTCCCCAGGTGGTTGCCAGAACCAGGAGAGGCTGCAGGGCATTGGCACTGCCCAGAGGCAACACCCAGCGGGGTGTTTGGGGTGCACAGCACCAGCTGTCTTGAGGCATAGCCCCAGTAGCATGGTGTAGGGGCTGTGCAGGTCCGTGCTGCTGGAGACTGCCCTGGGGCAAGCTGCTGTCACCAAGCAGTGGGATGAGGCTGCACGGGGGCAGAGCACATTCCTCACACAGCCCAGGGAAAGGAACCTGATTTCCATATGTTTTCATGCAAAGGATTTCCATAGGGGCTGGGGTGGAGTCTGTCTTGTGTCTGTTCACTGCAGTGGTCTGTGGTGGAAAGCTGGCAGAGCTCTCATCCCTGGGACAAGGGTTAACAGGGCATCCCTGTGGGTTTGGGGGTACCGCTGGTTCCCATCCTGACCTGTGGGAGCCACGACTCTGCATGCTGGGCGCTTTGCAGATCTACACACACCTGAGGAATTACACCGTCCCCAAGGAGCAGCGCTACATCATTCGCATCCTTTTCATCGTGCCTGTCTATGCCTTCGACTCTTGGCTCAGCCTCCTCCTCCTCGGCAGCCACCAGTACTACGTCTACTTCGACTCGGTGCGTGACTGCTATGAAGGTGAGCACAGCATCTGCTCAGCAGGAAGGCTGAAAGCAAAGTGAGGCTCTCATCCTGCTGACCTGTCTCTGGAGCGTCTTGCTTTGTGAAGTGGCAAATCTCCATTGTTTCACTTCTCACTCTCCCTTCCTCCAGGCAGAAATTTTCCCCTTCCTTCTCCATCAGCAGCAGGGAGGGGATGCCCCACAGACAAACATGAGCTGGTGCCTTTCAGACACAGGCTCAGAGGGACCTCATCACCACAGTCCCGGAGAAAGAGGTTTTCTGGCTGCTTGTGGGGTAGGAGTGCACCTTCTCTAAAACACAAGGCAGATGTACTGAAGAAATTTGGTAGCTGGGGTGTTTTGAAGTGCAAGGGAAGCTTGTCAGGATTAAGGCTGTTTTTCTACCTTGTTCTTCTCTTCCTCAGAACTAAATTGTGTGGGCATTTGCATTACTTCAGGTTTGGAGTATATGAAAAGTGGTGGGGATGCCTAAGAAAACTGTTCGGGACCTGCTCCTTGCTGGCCACCAGCCATTTGTGCTGCCCCTTAGCAATTTTGAGGTCTTACCATGCAGATGGTCCCTGGATGGACTGTGTGTGCCCAGAGGAGCTGCTGTGTCTGTAATGAGCTCTGCACATAGTGTGATGTGTCCGACTCCACTTCGGAGTTGGATGGATTTGACCTGCTGTTCCTCTCACTCGACTCTCACCCACCAGCATCCCAAATCTTGATGTAGTGCCAGGCTGGATGAGGAAAACACCTGAGCAGGAAGGAATGTGAGATGAAAACCCCCTCCTGGACTTCCATCAGTCCTGCTGATCATGTCTGCCCTTGCCTTGGCAGCTTTCGTGATTTACAGCTTCCTGAGCCTGTGCTTTGAGTACCTTGGAGGGGAGAGCACCATCATGACAGAGATCCGAGGGAAGCCCATTGCGTAAGTCCCAGCATCCTATGAGTTCCTTCTCCACCCACTTTCCCCATCCAGCACCCCCAATGGCATCCCCTCGCTTTCTGCTTCCAGGTCCAGCTGCTTTTATGGGACCTGCTGCCTTCAGGGTATGTCCTACTCCATCGGGTTCCTGCGCTTCTGCAAGCAGGTGGGTACCCGATGGGGAGCATCAGCTCCACTTCCCTCAGATGAGGGATTTCTGGGTGGCAGGTCCCTTCCCCACTGCCTTGCCAAGGGGGCTCTGCTTCATTACTCTCCTAAGATGCTGGGTTTGGAGGTTTTTCTCCTCTGAGGGAGACAGGTCACCAGCTCGCCGGCACTTGGCCAGCAGCAGGGCTGCTCGCTGTCCTTGCCTCTGACTCACTGCTGAGTCAGGGTCTCCTCCCACTGCAGAGCTCAGATTGCCATCTCTGTCCAGTCCCAGGTTAGCCTGGAAGCTTTATCACTCTCCAGCACTGCACTGTGGGCTGAATCCTGTCTCTCGTCTGTCCCCAAGCCACGCAGTCCCCCACCTTGGAGTGGCTACGCTGCGTTTCAGGAGCTGCCTTCTGGAAGCCCCGCTCCCTCCCATCTGCAGACCTCGTGCTCGTTCATGTTTCACCCCCCAGCACTGCTCTCTCCTCTGTGTGTCTGTCCCAGGAGCAGCGGGGTGGGATGTGGGGTGTGGGATGTCCCTGCTGCCCATGGTACACCATGTCTCTCTCCTGTGCAGGCCACACTGCAGTTCTGCATTGTGAAACCCCTCATGGCAATCATCACCATCATCCTGCAGGCCTTCGGGAAGTACCGCGACGGAGACTTCAAGTGAGGATGCTGGGTCAGGCTGGGGAGGGTGAATGGGAGAGGATGGATCCCTGCTCCATCACCAGTGTGTCCTGCCAGTCTCCCCAGGAAGCTGCTCCATGCACAGGGAGAGCACCGCGAGCCCAAAGTGCCCAGGAACAGAGACTCACTGCCCCCAAACAATAAAGGACACAACGCCTGTGAGCTGTAATAAAAGCGGTCCCACTAACAGAGGAAAAGCTGCTACCTCTGCTCTCCTCCCCCTCGTGGGCTGTGTTCTCCCCCACAGCAAAGCTACGCACCCTCCCCTTTCCCATTCGATCCCTCTTTGCCCCCAGCTGCACTTGCTTTGCTCCTTGCAGCTCAGGGCAGCATCCCTCTCTGTTTCCCCAGTGTCCATAGTGGATACCTCTACATCACCATCATCTACAACTTCTCCGTCAGCCTGGCCCTCTACGCCCTCTTCCTCTTCTACTTTGCCACCATGGACCTGCTGCGCCCGTTCAAGCCAGTCCTCAAGTTCATCACCATCAAGGCTGTCATCTTCCTCTCCTTCTGGCAAGGTGGGTCCCACCATGGACGCCCAGCACTTTTGCACCCATAGCCCCACCTGGCTCAGGGATGCAGGAGCAGAACTGATCCCTCTCCCTTCTCCCACACAGGGACACTGCTGGCAATCCTGGAGAAATGTGGGGTGATCCCTGAAGTTCAGCTCATCGATGGGAAGGAGGTGGGAGCTGGGACAGTGGCTGCTGGCTACCAGAACTTCATCATCTGCATTGAAATGCTCTTTGCTTCCATTGCCCTGCGCTATGCATTCACCTGCCAGGTGTACAGGGAGAAGAAAGAAAACTCAACAGGTAACTCTTCCTCCCTTCTTCCTTTCTGCAATGAGTATGGAAAGAGGAAACCTCCTTTATTTTATTAGTATCTTATTACTAATGGGATGCTAAAAGCTACAAGAGGACTTTCTTTATCCTGTGCTCCATGCATTCCCTTTCTCTCTTCCCTCATGACACCCACAAGCTATAGCAAGTGGGCAGGAAAGGAGACCTTAGTGTGGATGGGCAGGATTAGGGGATTGTGGTATTACCCACATGCTGTTGGAGAGGATCCATCCTCTCTGGAACATGGAGCTGCAGTTGCCTTACTTCTCCTTGGAACTTGGAACCGCAAGCTGACGTGGCCCACAGTGAGCCCCTGATCTCGAATTTCTAAGGAAAAGTGTCTTGGATTGCTTGGGCTCATTGATTTTCTGCTGTCCAATCACCCTCCTGCTCTCCCTGTTTTGCAGCAAACCTCGCCCCGATGCAGAGCATCTCAAGTGGGCTGAAGGAGACCATCAGCCCCCAGGACATCGTGCAGGATGCCATCCACAACTTCTCACCTGCGTACCAGCAGTACACGCAGCAATCGATGCAGGAGGCAGAGCGCAAAGCACCGGGGGAAAATGGGCACATGCCCTCCAAGATGGATGGACAGAGCAGCAGGAAGAGCAAAAACATTGAAAAGAGAATGTTAATCCTGTCAGATGAGGAACTGTAGGAGCCATTAGAAGAGACATTGACACTGGAGAGGTTTTAACCCATGCAAAGGGGAGGTGTCTTGAGGCTGAGACAGCCTGGGCTAATCAGAGTACTGAGAAGTACTCTACCCAGTCAGTCTCTCGAAGGGAAGATGCAATAACCCAGGAAAGGTTAAATCAAATAGTGCCAGCTTCTGCTGTCATGGGTGAAGCCGTGTTGGACCCTGTGTTGCAGCCTGGGCTTTGCTGCTGCACTGCTGGTGTCTCTCTGCCAGCCCTGTGCCAATGCTGGGGGATGCCAGGCACAGAGGGGAGCTGGGGTGCACGACAGACCAGCCACCCTTGCCCTCCTCTTACCTCCAAGCAGTGCTGAGGCCTGAGAGAAATGCTTTTCTCAGCACAGTTCTGCTCTAGTTTTTCCCAATTTGAGTAAAAAATGATCTTCAAGGGCTCCGTGGAGAAAACCAGCCCAGGAAGGTGACTCCGCTTCACCTCAAAACCCGGTAAAGGTTGAAAGACGTCATTCCTTATTTTTACATCTTTCCCCCTCTCCTTCTCACAGAAAAGCTTATAGAGATGTGCAAAAGACCTTTACCATGGAGAAAGAGTAAGTCATCCTCTTCTCCCTCCAGATGTGGATGCAGCTGTCCAAGTAACTCCCCTGGGAGCATGGCAGGACCTCATTGGGACTAACCAGAGGTCTGCAGCTGCATTTCTGAGAGCTGCCGGTGACAGAAGCGCTTGTTTACGTCTAAAACGGCTTATCTCTGAATGGATCAGAAGTTAAAAGGGATTCCAGCTTTCTTATCAGAATCTTTATTAGGGAACCAGACTGTGACTGGTAGTGGTAGGAATTCACTTACTGGGAACTATCTGTTCCTCCTAACCCTCACTATTCCTGTCCCTGGGCTTTGCTTGACCTGTGGGAAGGCAAGCAGGAGCTGAGCCCAGCTGGGCGACCATGGTGACAATAGAGAGGTGCTGTGGGATGTTGCCACCTGGGGCAAGACCCAAGAGCAAGGGAAGAGCACATATGGAGGGATGCTCCTCATATCAGTAATGGGAAGCGCACATCCTTTTGTTAAGACTTCCTCCCATTTCTTCCCCAATTTTTAGTCCAATTTCTATTCTTCTGTTAATAAGATGATCCCTGGGAACTTACTTAGGCACTGGTTGGGCTGCTGTCTGAGGTGGTAGCTGGGTAGTGGAAGGATGAAGGCAGATCTACAGGCTCAGATTTGCAGTCATGTGGCAAACAAACAGATGGGTAAGGCTTGGAGCCCTTTTAAACACAACTCGTAGAATTTGGATCTTTTTTTCCCTGCTGCAAAATGTAAATCACAACACGAAATTATTTTATTTATTTTTTTTCTAATAAACAGCAATTTCTAGCACAGAGCAAGCAAGCGTTTTCACTGAGCTCAGCAAGCAAAGCCCACGATCTGCCTGTTCCTGCTATAATGCTGATGCTCTTAAGCTTAACGTCCTCCCTGCCCCTCGATGCTGGCCCAGCAGAAATACCTGCACACGCAGCATCCTGCACATTTTGGCATTCCTACAGGATTTGTGCTCATCTTTTTCACTCCACAAAGAACGTGCGTGTCTCCTGCTTCTTCTCCTTGCACAGCACCTCTTCCAACCCTCGCCTAAGCTGTGGATGCAGTGGTTCAGGGGTACTGGATCTGGTTTAGCTAAGCTGAGCCCAGACTCCAGCACCAACAAGACAAGGTCTGTTTATTATTATTGGAGAAATCTTACCGTGCTGAAGCCCAGACTCCACACGAGCAGCCTATAGCTCAGCCGGTCCCGCAAGTCACTGTGGTCCAAAGGAGCAGTGCTCATACCTGCTCAGCCGGTGAGACCGCTGCCACTTTTCCTGCAGTAAGGTCCATAAACAACAGCCATATGCTCTGCACATCCAGGCATTCATCCACGATCCTGCACATCCTGGGAGCAAGACTGTCCTGCCACAAAGTGCAGCCTCAGTGCTCAGGGACAAGGCTGCTTGGCTTTGTAACGCAGCCAGCATCAAAGCAGGGACATCTCAGCCTTCACCCCTCTGGGAGAGGACTGCCACAGCTGCAGGGACAGAGGCTGCTCTGGCTCCTGGGCTGCAGACAGACTGCAAAGGTGATGATGGCACATCTGCCGGCGCACTCGCAGCCGCTGAGATAAAGACTTGCACAAGAACGCAGCAAGATCCGTGGTTGTACTTCATTGCACAAATGATCGACTCCGGTGCATAATGGGCTGCCTCCATTGCTCTGTCAGCAGGTGCAATTCCCACCGCAGACAATAACATTTGCCTATTTATGTCAAGCCCTGATTACTGTATTATATGTAAAACAGATCTTTCTTGCAAGCCAAACAAGGGGGGGAAGGAAAAAAAGAAAAGTCAGCTGTGACTCATGCAAGTCAGCAGTGTGATACCAGCCTGAAGGAGCCGTGCTGGGCTGGACACCAGCTGGCTGCCGCGACAGCAGCAGCAGGCACCCTCCCTGCTCCAGCCGGCGCGAGCTGGGCCTCCTGCTCATCCTTTTTCTTGGAGAGGGGAGACAGGCAAGAGCTGACGGCTCAGGCTGGGCACTGTCACAGCCCTCAAACCCTCAGGCTGTCAAACAGCATCCATGGGGAATAGAAATGCCAACAGTGGTGTAGGCTGGACGCGGTCCCGTGCTCCTCTGCTAACACGTCTCCTCCACCTCCTCAGCAAGGACACAGGCAGAGCTGGCGGCGAGCACACGGTGACCTACACAGGAGCCTGCTGTGCCTGGAGCCACGCCAACAGGCAGCCCGGGAGGAACAGGCGTCTCTCACTGCCAGCAGCAGGCTCTGGTGGTCGGCAGATTTGTTTTCCAGTTGTCACTTGTCCTCGGGCTTTCCCCAAGGACAAGGCTGAGCTGCAGCTATCGGATCTCCTGGTGCTTTCTGGTCTTGGATCAGACATGTTTACACCCTGCTCATGTCAGGGATGATCGTCACAGGGCACACCCTGACACTACACCTGCAGGAGCTCGGGCTGACCTCCCTAAAAGCAGAAGGGATGGAAGGCGGCCACTGGCACCACAGCAGAGCCAGCTCTCACGCACAGCTGCTCACTGCATAACACTCAGAGCCGAGACACTTCTTTTTTTGGGTGCTAGCACCCACCAACAAGTCCCTGGGCCCAGCTGCTGACAGGCACCAGACTGCCAGACCTGCACGAGAGAAAGAAGGATTCACGCTTTCACAACCCTGTTCAGAGACCCTTCTATGCTCTTCCCCTGAGCATGGTGAAGGTTGAGCTTCCTTTCACTGCTTAATCTGCACCTGGCCCATTCCTGATGCCCTTTTCCTCCTGGCCTAATGCTCCTCCATCCCTCCAACCGTCACAACTGGCCCTCCTCCCTGTCCTCTCCATTGTCACCAGCTCCTCGCTGCAGTCTCTCCAGGCAGGAGCCAAAGCATCTGATGATAGTTTTCTTGCTCAGCAGAGACTGCCATCACCCCCAGGCTTCACCCACGTGCCTGCTCAGCCAAGCCTGCCTGGCTCCACCTAATGACCATCCATTACCTGCTGACACACAAAGCCCTTCAGCCCTGCTCCTCTCCACTTCGCCCTACCTCTTAATTCCAACCTTGGCCAACACACCCATCTGTCTCCAGCCTACTGCCTCAACACAGACCAAGTGCTTAACCCCCTTCAGCTGTTACCTCAGGAAAATCGATCACTTGGAATAGGGAATTAAAGCCAACACAGCCCCTGGGAGCTCACTGGCACACCTTTTTAAAGCCCCAACAGGGAAAAGCAAAAATATGAAGTATTGATGTAAGGGGTTAAAACAGTTTATTCACAAGCAGCCACACAGGGAAACCATGAAGGGATACTTCACAACCCAAAGGACGAGAGAGGAGTGTCTCTCTCCAACACTTCAAGATAGGGCACAGTGTCTCCAAGCCAGAAGTGGCCTTGTTCAGTGTCATGACTGCAGGCAGGTGCCTGCTGAGCTGTCAGTCCTGCTTGTGCTAACACAGGCTCCTACTGATTGTGCACAAAGACAGAGCCCCTGGCTTAGGAACAGACACACGTGGTCCGAGCAACCTGACAAACAGCTCGGACAAGAGCTATCCCTTGAGCACATTCCACGTGTCCCAAGAAAGCACCACAGCAAGGCTGAGATGGGCTCCAGCAGGCTGGGTCAGATGATCCCAAAAGCCCAAGCTGCCATCCCACTCGCCTTAGCCCAGCCTGCCTCCAAAAACCACATCGCTCACCGCAAAGCCACAGCCAGCACCCAGCTGTGTGCTGCACTGGGGACAGGCAGCAAAAAACACCCGAGGAAAACACTCCACTGAAGATCAATTCAGGCTCCAAAATGCTGACCATAGACCAGGGCAAGTCTGAAACCAGAAAATGCTTTATTGGAAAGGTACAAAAAAACCAGTCACTGCAGCTAAATTTACAGCAATAAATTACGTTGTGGCTGTCAAGAGAAGTAATGGACACATACACAGGGCTATTCGCCTTACAAACAGGAATCCACATTGCTTGGTATATCAATAATTTATTTTATAATAAAAAAGCAGCACAAAAATAAATATTGAAATGAAATTACTGAGTAACCACAGAGGATAGAATGAGCTGGTGATAAAAAACAACTTAAAACAGAAGACTTCTATCATTAAAAAAATGAAAGCAAGTATCCACCATCTACAGAAACACCCCAGCAGACTGAAATACAGACGAAGGAAAACAAATCCACATTACAAAAGTTTTTCGGTTTTGTTTTGTTTCTTTTTTTTTTTCCTTTTTTTTTCCTTTTTTTTCCTTTTTTTTTTTTTTTTAAATAAAAACAATCATGACAATGAAGTTTAAATGATTCGAGAGAGAAAAAACTGCCACCTTCTCCTCCTCCCCGGGTCTGAGCCATCCCGTGGCACAGCTCGCCTCCGCCCCGGCCCAGTGCCAGCGCCTCGTCCCTCCCCACCGTCCCAGAGCTGCCGTGGCACCCAGGTCTCTGCACTTTGCGGTCTCCTCCCGGCAGACAGTAGAGTTGGGCAAGAGCAGAGACGCTGCCTTGTTTTCAAAAGGATCTGGAGCTGCCTTGGAGGGAAAGGTTCCCCACTCCCGACAGAGAGCACAGCAAACACGTCTACGAGAACAGAGGTGTCCCTTCCCGGTCCCTGCGCGACGCTTTCGGCTTCTCCTGCCTCCCAACCCAGCCCTCGGGTCCCACGTCACACTGCGGATGGGGAGCAACCAAAGAAAAGCCAGGCCCAGGGGAGAGGATCCCAGCACTCAAAAATCAGAGCCCCCACTCCTCAGAGGGGTCGGGGGGACAAACTAAGAGGGGCAGAGAAGGGAGCCCCGGCATCCAAAGTACTGCAGCAAAGAGACGCGCAGGAGGTGCGGCTGCGGGGACGCGTCCCACGCTGCCGGCTCCCCACGCCACGCTCGCCCTGGGTGTCAGGCTGGCAAGAGCAGGACGGAGAGGAAAAAAAAAAAACAAAACAAAACAAAAAAATAAAACACAACAGAAACAAACCAAACCCCAGAGGAATGCAACGCGACAACCCCAAGCTGGAGGGCCCTCCAGGGAGGAGGGTGGAGGAGCTGGGTCTCCAATGCAATCAACAGCTTTCGGGTCATTCCTCCCTCCACGTAACCTTGCAATTCTGATCCCTCTGTGGAAGTTTAGCCAGGACATTTCACTCCCCTCCAGGTCACCACCCAGGGAGCCCTGGACTGGCAATTTCTTTTAATAAAGATTTACAGTATCAAACTTGGAAAAAAAATTATTTTTTTCTTTTTTACGAAAAATCTGTACGATAAAATGTATATAATTATATATTTATATATATATTTCTCTCTCTTTAAATATTTCCACGTGGTCCTTATGGATATCCAATATGGATTACCTACCATGGCTATGGTATCAACAGCTTTAACAACACCCAGGCCTCTTGTTCTTTATCGAGTGACCAGAGATTTAAGTGCCTACCAGCACTAAACTAGCAATCACTTGGACAAGCCTTTGGCACCCTTCCAAGAACTGGAAAAAAAAGAAATACTTGGCCACAAGGGAAGTGCCACATAAAGATATGTTTCTCAACTCATTCCAACAGCAAGAAGACCCCAAGGAACAAAGTTTGACCTCTGTCCCCTTCGGTGAGACTGGTCTCATTTCCCCGGAGGGGTGTCAAGGGCAGCCAGAGGGTGTTCCTATCTAGCCAGGAATGTTATGGAGCTCTGGAGCTGTTTTAAAGACTGGAAGCATTTGGGCATTTTCAAGTCAACTGGCCTTTTTCAATAAAGTTTTCATTTAAAGCCCCAACAGTGCCAGGAGTCTCCATTTTGCCTGCTTTTGGAGGCACCTGTAAGGTCTGGGAAAGCGTCCAATGTCTGTGAGCTGGAGAACATGAGAGGACCAGGAAATGACCGTAACATCTTTCTCTTCCTCAGCTTCTGCTGTGGGAGTCAATAACTGGTACTGATACACAGGACATCGATCTGCCTGTTTGGAGATAGGGAGGGAATGGAGGAGAAATGAGGTAACACTAAGTGTCATCCAAACTCTACGTGTTGGAAAACCACTTGAAGGAAACTCCCTGCTCCCCTCCAGAACACGTGGATCTGGCAGGGGGAACGAGCCTTCAGGAAGCATTTCACTGACACCCTTTCTGGCTCAGTAAGGTCACAGATGTCGATGTTGGGGACTGAATGAGAACCAAGTCTGAGGTTTCTCTTTTCATTAACCTATTTCACAAAGGATCCTCCTGGGAAATCCAGAGACTCCGATGACAAGGTGAAAAAAAAAGAAAAAGCAAGCTAACAACTTCTTCCAAAGACAAGTAGGGCTTCACTAAATTTCTACCAACTTACTGCCATTCAAGGCAAGACAAAGCCTCAAACAACAAATTATACGGGGTGTCAGATGCCAGTTCATTGTCCCCTTTCCAACAACGGTAGCACTTGATTATTCTCTTTCAGTCCAAACCACTTATGAATTCTCCATGATCTTTGTTTTCTGTTCTGGAGCCCAAATTCTCTAAGTTCTTCTCCTCATCTTAAACCTCAGCAATCTCATTCTCTTCTCACCTGCATGACAACAGGCATCGTCCATTCCACAAGTCTCTGACCTGCCCTACAAAAACTCACAGTCCCTTTTCTTTCCTACTTCAAAAAGAAAAAAAAAAAAAAAAAAACAACAACAAAACACACGAACACCAACATAGCTATTTTTTTTTTTTTTTTACAGTGACCTGGAAACATTCATCGTTTCAGCGCTGCTGCGCGACAGCAGAATCTCTCCTTTCAGCTTCTCAACTCCTGTCCGCTGCCGAGCCAGAAATCCCTCTCCCAAACCACTGCTCAGAGCCAAACAAACGACTTCTCGATCCCAATTCTGTCCCCTAAACACACACTGATTTTCCATCCTGCCCTCCGTGCGTCTCTCGGGATAACTCACCCATTTGCAAGAGAAAGCATCAAGTTTCAGGGTCACATTCACACAGGTTGTCTGAACACTGAGGGTTGTTCACTGTACTCTTTGGATCCCAAATTCAGCATCTGATGTGCTGTGGAGAGGGAAAGGCTCTTCCAAACTCCCATCTCTCTCCATAGCCCTTCTCTGATCACCAAGGACTGGTGAGCGCAGCTCTCCAGCTAAGGATGCTCACTGATAACCTACCAATGCTTTTGTCAAAGAGGAGACTCTAAACTCTTCTCCTCCTGGCTGAATGCTATTGCCCTCTAGTTACACTTCAGTGCTTTAAAAACATCCTTCCAAAATCCTCTGCACAAACCCCCCCTCTCATAGTGCTGATCCCAGCAGAACTGTCCCACCTTCTTTCACGGCCAATTCTGCCTCCACCAGTAATACGTGCAGCATTTTTCCTCCTCATCTCCCCTTCTCCTCCCCGTCACACTGCTCTTCACAGCATTTACTGTGCCTCCCTCCCTTCAGCTTCAGGTAGTCCAGGAAAAAAAAGCTGCTACTTCAAGAATGCAGATCATTTGGAAGAAACAAACTGCATAAATATACCCAATTCACAGGCACACCTTTGGGAAGGAGCTATTGGGAAACTTGGGCTTGGAATAAAGGAGGCCGCAATGTAGTTTTTTTACAGGCCACACAGGTAATGGGGCATATTAAAATATGTAAAATATATATATTTCCATATTTTAACAGCATAGATTGAAAACAAAAAGTTATTCTTAATGGGTGTGGTCAGACAAGCATTTATCTCCATCATCTTCCCGCTCTCATCCACTCTTAGCAGGATGAAATCAAATCCAGAAAGCCTATATTCCTGCCCTCATAATATCACATGGAAGTGGGGAAGGTAGGGAAGACCCTTCTTACAAGGAGTAGGAGGCCACTAAAGGAAACTCTTTCTCCCCATACATTCATCTCACATGATGATTTCTACGGTCCATCTGTTTCCTGGCTCTTGAGCATCATTCACGAAGACTCCAGAGGATCCTCAGGTATCTTCTCTCAGCTGGAAAGCTGCCCACAGGTAAGAGGGGTTTGTGGAGACAGGGGGAAGGAGGAAGCAGATCTTGCAATTTGTACTGCATACAAAGCTCAAATCCTGGACACGAGGTTGATGGAGCCACTGAGTCCAGACAGAAGCAGCCAGTTAAGTTCCCTTTGTAGGAACCCTTTGGGTTTGTTTGTTTTTCTCTTTTCTCTTATTTTTTTTCTTCTGTTTTTTTGCACTTTTGGAAGATACTTCTTAAAATGCCAATTCTTGACGTGACCAAGGACTCCGGAACAATGCATAAGAGCCTTATCCCCTCCCCTCTGAAAGGCTGCTAGTTCCCCCCACCGAGGGCACTAGGACGCTGCTGAAAACGGCACAGAACTGGATGAGATTTCAGCTGATTTCACGATGGTGATGACACTGGTGGTGGCAACTTTGGTCGGGGTAATAGGCCCTCGCGCCACAGTACGAGCAAAGGTCTGGAGTGCTTCGTACTTGGAGCGCAAGGCATCCAGCTCTAGCTTCATGCTGCTGTTTTCTCTGGCCAGCTTCTCCACCTCTTGCTGCAGCTCAACCCGCTGCCTCTCGAGCTCCTCTTTCTGAGTCACACGCTTGATGCGGCAGCTGGCAGCGTAGCCCCGGTTCTTCAGCGTGCGCCTCCGCTGCTTCAGACGGATGACCTCCTCTTTGGTGAGACCCCTCAGGTGCTGGTTCAGCTCCCGTACGGACATTGACACGAGTTCATCATCACTCAGCACTGGGGCATTCTCTCCTGACTCCTCCTTTACCTGCAAATACCAACAGCACAGGGGTAGCAGCAACCCGACGTGAGCGGATGCTCTGGCAGCAGAAAGAGAGAAGGCCACCCCTCAGCAACGTGACAGCCCCGCCTGGAAAACACCCCCAGTGTGCTGTGGAGAGCACAAGCTCCACTAAAACATCTGGGTTAAACACAGCAGAGATCTGTAGCTGTCTGGGTTTGGGTCACACCCTTAGGTCAGAGAAAGTGAGCTTTACATACCCAGTGTGAACCCAACAGCAAGATTTTCAAAGGGATAAAGGTAGAGCCAGCTGAAGCTTTATTTTTTTATGAAGTCCTTTGTCAGGACTTCGAACTCATACAGAACGCTAAAGATGACACCTTTTCCCAGCATTATGCTGGGACACCAGTGCAGCATCTCAAAAGCAGAATAGCTGCTTTATGCAGGGCTTAATTCCGCATTTTGTGGCTTTTTGTGAAGATTGCTCATTTGAGCAGTGAATAAAACCAACTCTGCTTGGCTTCAAGGACACAGCCTGATTTGGTTTTGCTGGGGCACAGGCAAGACTCAAGTTACATGAGAAAACCACCAAGACCTTGTCCTTTTCTCAAGCACATTTGCCACCACCATTATTTTCAGAATCATTGAATCGTTTAGGCTGAAAAAGACCTTCAGTATCACTGAACCCAGAACTTTAAAGACACTATCCTTTTGTCTTTTCAGAGACTGCAGGACATAAGGAATGACGAGCCAAAACACTAGAAAGAAATTTTCAACAATGCATCAACACCATCAAGCTGGTATGTCTGAGGCATTTACTGTCTCATGAATCTGGGAGACAACAGCTGAACATGTCCCTTCCCCAGTGCCTCCCAGTCCTGAGAGTAAAAGTACTTCATTGACAAGGCTGGGAGCACTGGTTTCAGGATGCTGCTAACACCTCCTGTAGCCAGAAGTCTCTTGGATAGCTGCTGGGATATGCCAGCCTCCATGCCGTCCCAGAGACTTCAGACCTCTTTCTGGGTATTGCCTCTGTTCTTTTACCCTAACCTTTCCTGTAGGCAGTGGGAAATTGTATCAGCACCCATTTGTGAGAGTACCTCAGAATGAAAAAGAACAGTCACGTACGATCAACACCGCACAGTTCTGCGACAGCCTCCCCAGCCACCCAGCACCACCCACTCAGCTTCTTCCCTACCTTTAATGCCTTGTTCGGTTTGGGATTAGTCGTCATAACCTGAGCACAGTCTTCCGGACAAAACTGCTCAGAAATTGCAACTGGAAAAACAAAACAAGGTTTCCAGGTTAATATCGGAGATGAAGGCAGGAAGAAGATACCCAACACACAGCCCAAACCCCTAACTCAACCACCATTAAAAGAAATAACCACACTGTTGTTTGAAGCACTGGGATGGATTCAGATGTCAGTTACCCTATTCAGATACGAGAAAGAGAAATTTATGTTGGCAAGCATATTGCTTTTTAACACTAACACCTCATATTCTGCTATTACCACACTAAGATCCAGCAGAGAAGACACGGCAGGGAGCAAAGGAGGACACCCACTTTCATCTGTAAACAACAGTCACGCTAAGCACCACACACCACCTTGCCATGTGCCACCCCTTTCCAAGGGGAGCATAGAGTGTGGCCTCCAAGGCCCCGTCACTGGCCTACCTCCCTCTGGAGGAATCCCAGACGCTCCAAATGGCCTATTAGGGACTGAATTAAGAGTTACCTCTGCTCATAAAAGACACTGAAAAGCCACAAGACAACAACTCCCTTCATTTTCATTTTGATGATTATTAACCCAGCTCGAAATTGAACCAGCAACCCAGAAAAAAGCTGCCTGGTTTGTAACCTGCTTCCAGTGCCGTCCCCACCCAAAGGAGACGCTACCAGAAAACCCAAACAACAGAAACAAAAGCCCCCGACAACAAAGCCAGGAAGGAGTTCACCTCTCCCAACACACCAAGACTGTTGCTTCTCAATCCTCCAGCCCCAGACTGAGAGCAGACCTGCTTGATATTTCTAGTGACGTGGAAGCATGTCCATCAACAGCCAGCCTGTCCCCTGCCGCGACACTGCCCTTCACTCTCACCTTAGCCAGCGACTACACCCCTCTGACCAGCGCCTTGCAGAAAATCCACCTGCCCACACCTCCACCCAACCCCTTCACCCCGTGGTGATGACGGTACCTACCGTGGGAGAGGCACCAGCAGCCGTGCCACCATCACAGCCTCTGCTATGGCTCCCCAGCGGGGAGGGGGTGAGGCGCCGGTGCCCCCGACGCAGGGCGGCTTCGAGGGCTGCACACCCGCGGCACCGCAGAGCACAGCCTGTCTGGCGGGAGTCCTCTCTCTCCCCCCACCTTCTCCAGCCCAGCCCAAACCCTCCCCATTTCCACGTCTGCATCGTGTCACACATCCTAATCATTCATGAAAAATCCAGCCAAAGCATCCCAAGCATGATTCCCTTCTGATAGTTGCCATGGTGACCTTGGGAAAGTAGCCAACCCGGAGACAGTCACCATGGAAACAGAGAAGCCCAAAAGCAATAATGACTTCAGGTCATGTCTGTGCAAAGACATCACGAGGTCGTCGGAGAGTAAACAAACTCATTCATATCTGCAAACAGGGGCGGCAGGATTTGGGGGGGTGCAAAGGTGTGGCGTGGGGACCAGTGGGAGCCGGGTGGGTGAAGGTGCTGGCTCAGCCTGTGCTGCTGTCACTTGAATTTTATCAGTCAAGACACCTCATCATCACACGACTTACGTAAAAATCAAGATGAAGAGCAGGAGGGGAAAAAATAATCCTGTAATTGCAGAGCTGCAAGATACTATCCTAGATATTAGAGAGTGTATTTAGGCGCCTCCTCTATTTTTAAGCCCGAGACAGCACAGCTCTCCATGTCTGGAGGAGGGACAAGGACAGCCGCACAGCGCACAAGCCAAGATGCTCTGTGATGAATGGACCACTTATAGCAACTGGTGTGCGCTGCATTTTCTAGAGCATCACCAAGTCCTTCGCTGCTCTCCTCTAGCACTGAGCCCCACCCCAGGCACACCTCCAGCCACAGCCCCTGCCTTCCATGACAGTAGGAGTGGGCAGGGCACAGGGCAGGGGGGCAAGTCACAGCCCCCCGCAGCTGCCTTGGACAGACGGGGATGTGCCCAGCCCCTGTCTGTGTGCTCTTCAAGAGGGCAGGATCTCCTATGAGCTACAAGCACCTCTTCAGACCCCAGCACTGCCCTTTCACCATCCATCGCTTCCCCTCCACACCAGGCATTTGCTGCCCACCCCTACCTCCTGGCCGGAGGCGAAGCCGTAGGCACTGGCAGCTGGGAGGAAGCAAAAAGCTCCTTGTCTTGGCCAACAGGACTCGTCTCGGAGTTGAGGAGCGCAGAGGCGCTGCCAGTGCGTAGAGGAAAGGGCCGGCAGCCCCCTCCCTGCAGAGGCGCAGCCGGGCCGCAGGCAGTTGGTGCCATAGTTATGCAGTGAGTCACCAGCTGTTTACAGAGTTTGAGCGCTCACATTCCCACAGCATCAGAAACTCTTCCTTCCCTCGCCGGCATCCCCCCTCCCTTGCCGCCCCCATCCCTACAAGGGAAGGGGCGCACTGGGCGCTCACCGCGCTGCGAACGCCGGAAAAGGAAAGGCAAAAAGGAGGGGGAGGCCAACGACAGCCCCGTCACACCCACCGACTGCACAAAAAGCCTTTTGATCCTCACCCAGCGCGTCTTCAAAGCGTTTTCTACGCCAGCCGATGGAAAAACTGAACGTGGCCACTTGGCCGCACGGAGATGGAAAGAAATGTAAAGTATCATGGAAAACAAGAGCCGAGGAGTGAGGCTGCCTCCAGTGAGGGTCACTGTGAGGGCTCACCTGCCACCCTTAGCAATGCTCCGGCTCTGAGTGATGAAACCCTTCTGGTCACCTGTTGCTCCATGTCACCAAAGCAACAGCTCCTTACCCTGCACATTCCTCAGCGGACAGCACAGGCACTTGGCACAGCGTCTTCTGCTGCACACCTGTTTTCCTTCCCCCACACACCAAGGCACCCTGGATAGGCCAGCATCCCTCCAAAATAGGCTGAGATCCACCCTACTGCACCAGGGGTGACAGGTCAGAGCTGCTGCTGTCAGAGATTAACGAGGAGGTTCAAAGCACCATCACGAATTGTGATGCCAGACCCTCTTGAAACAAGGGTGGGAGACTGGGGGCTGGCCTTACCCAAAGGGCAAGCTTTCATAGAGCAAGTAGAAACACTCAAACAGGCTCAAGTCTCACACTGAGATTTCAGTGCCAGGGAGAGTCTTATCTCTGCACTAGGTAAAGGCACAGGTGTGGTCCAGGCTCCGCTCGAAACTGATACAACAACACTTGCAATCCTCACCAGCAGTCCTCCAGGGCCTTGGGCTCCATCTCCTCATCTACCAAACACTTCCCAGCAGGACTATTTGGGACTATTCAGCTACCAGCGAGAAGACACTAAAACCAGCACGGCATCTCCCACAGTTACAAAGCAAAACTCTACAACAAAATCGTAAACCACTCCACAAACAAGCTATATCCAGCAGCATTCCCTAAACATGCTGCACAGGGGTCTTCTGGGACCCTGCCTGCGATTTGATTATTAGAACCCTTTTAGTCTTTACCCTACTCCTGCCCTTCTTTCCTTAATTGCATTTGCTGCATCACATCTAAAATTAGGAGCTCAGCTTTTTGGAACGAGGACCGCGTTACATCCCTGCTCTGTAAGCAGTACGACACATTTCGAACGCCACATCAATAAAGCAGCAAGTAGTAATACACCAACTGTGAGGGGAAAAAGCTTTTCCAGAGCAGCTCCACGCTCGTATTTACAGCAAGTGTTTTGACTGTGTGTTACATAAAGAGCCCTTGTAATTCTGCAATAAAGTTACCCATTGACAGCCTTGCCAACGCCCTCTCCCTCTCTCAGACAGCTCCTATGCCTCTTGCAGCATCCTCCCAAAAACCTGGAGGTCTCCAGCTGACATCCTAAGCCTGACAGTCTCAGCTTAGAGCATCCAGAGATCCTAGTTCCTTTGCTTTGAAAGGGAAAGGCAGCAGAAAGCCTGACTCAGGCAAGAGGTAGGACAGAGCTTTCCACACAAGGCTTGCAATTAAGAAAGAAAACATGCCAGAGTGAGATTTCAGACTTTCCACGCTACAGGGCTTTCCAAGTGCGTTGCACATTAAGGAATTACTATAAAGTCACTGCCGACACCCGACAACTGCGGATGAACTTGAATTTTAAAACTCTTTCTACACTGAAAGACAACCCCGGCCAGAACATGAGTGCCTGGCACACAGCCCTGCTGATGTTTAGCTTCCATCCTCACACACATACAGCAAACTGAAAACATGCAACCCTCACCTTCCGCCAGGCTGGCGACGACTTCCCGAGGGCAGAAAAACAGCGCAAGGTTCAAGCAGCGATGGGGATCTCTGCCATCATGTCTCAATTCAGCACCGACAGCTACACAGGGAATACTCTACTCATTCCCAAATGCAGCCATTTAATTCCTAGGCAGCTGTTTAAATTTCTCGTTTATCCGCAAGTTATTCCCAGCTCCAGAGCGCTAGCCAAACGGATGTGCCTACTAGGGATAACATCTGAGCTGACAGGTGAAGGGAACTACAGATGCTTAAATCCTCGTCGCCGTGCCTCTGCCACTCGGAGGCACGACACGGATTTCCAGCACATTGCAGCATGGTAGGCAGAGCACCATCCCTCTCCCTATCATTCAAAAAGCCATTCTCCTGCTCTGACAACCTTCACACATCCTGTAAGGCAGACTGACGCTTGTCACTCATTTGTAATGAGAGCGGGGAGGGACGGGCTGGTGGTGTGAATCAGAGAGTAGAGAAGCATATGCAAGGCAATATATTTGACATGAAGAGAGAGAAGACACAAGGAGGGGGTGAGTCACTGTTTACTGTTCTAAAGGAGCTCCACGCAGCCCTCGCCCAGCTGGCCAGCTTTCCGTTTCCCTTATGGATCGGAACCAGCATCCAGCAGCAAAGAGGAGATTCAGGAACCTTCAGAGCACATTTGAGAGCTGCCAGGACACAGCTCTCTGAGGCGCTCTCTGGGGAAGCCTGGACACGGATCAGACAGTCTTCAGTGGTTTGGTAAACAACCTAGTCAGAAGCTGCAGAGAGCCTGTGGTTAGGGAACAGGGATACAGAGTACCAGGCGGGTACGCCTGTGTGTCACCTCTGAAACTTCATGGAGGAGGAGGCTGAAGGGGAAAGGTATGCGACAGCCAGCCCTGGTACTGACAAGCTTACAGCACTTTTTCCATCACGTGCTTGCAAAACGCGGTGACAGAGATATACTGGAATTACACCTCAGCATCACCAGCCCAGAGATGCACCTCCCCAGCCAGACAAGCTGAGCCACCAAGCAACAAATAAACTTGTTCAGACGCACAGCTGGATCCCGGGGCAGAGCTGGGATTGGGATTCCTAATTTTGCTGCTCCTGACCCCAAGTGCCAGCCATCAAGTCAGAGATCTTCACTAACTGCTAATAACGGAGCATAGCAGCATCGCTGTTTGGTGTCCTGCAATATTGCAAAGCAGTGGGATCCACTACACAGCCTGTCCCTCCACTCGGGAGCACAGTGCCAGGGTAATTGCTCTCATTACTGCCTTCCCCCAGCCCTTGTGCTGATGGTCACAGAGCACTACATCGCTTGAGCTTGCTTCATGCTTGGAAGATTCTCTGCCCAAGTTTGAAGATAGCCTCAAACAATAGCTGAGACAGAAGTGGAAACTGCCTGTTCATCTCTACAGGGTGCTGAGCCTGAAACTTCCTGATAATTGAAAGTGCTAGGACCGCTCAAGTATTTCACAGCTGGATGTTTACAAAAATGATCAGTGAGTGAGCTTATCCCACAAACCCTGACTGCCGCAGGGGCCAGCGCTCCCAGCTGTCCTTTCTTCACTTCCCAAACATCTCACACAGCTAGAGATTTTCAATACCAAGTCCTGCAGCACATTCCATGCCATTAATCATCTTCCAATGTTGATGGAAATCAGAGGGTATCAAGCTGATCTGTATTTTTCCCTTTCAGGAGGCACACAGCAGTACTGAACTCCATGCCGCAACAGATTGCCGAGACGGGCGACGGCGCAGAAATGACATAAAACATGACAAAGCACGCTGTCCTTGACAGGCAAGCAGGGAAAGGGAAAAAAAAAAAAAAAAGCCAACAGATTTCTGCCTCTGGTTCAGAAACAGTTGTGAAGCAAGGCAAGAACCTGGCGTAACATTGCCGGGAACATTTAACAGGGCTCAAAGCCCTGTCAAGCTCAGAGTCCGCAGAAGCGGGCAGGGTGTCCTGACGGCGAGAGTCACCGTGTGCCCAACCTTGCGGCAAGCGCCCCGCCGCTGGTGGCTGCCAACCCTGGGTCCGGCAGCTCGGCCGGGCGGGAGCAGAGTTAACCGCGGGGCCGCGCAGCCCTGCGCGCTGCCATTGGGCAGCCCCGGCGTCCATCACCCCGAGGAAGTGACTCCACGAGGACGGCTTGAGGAAGGGCTCTCCGCAGGCAGCACCGCGGACACACACGGAAGGAGAGGGGGGAAAAAGCGGAGGGACGCACGCTCCTTTCATCAGTGAGAAAAAAACACCAGGTAAACTCATTCACCGACAGCACCCACGGCACGACGCGCGGGGCTGGGGCGCAGGGCTGCGTCCGCCACGGGGCTTACAAAAACTGAAAGTGCAAGAAAAAGGCGTGCAGCTTTTCAGGGAAACACTTTACTCTCACTGGCTCCCTCCACCTTCCGCAGGCCCAGCTCAGCTTTAGACATGCTGGCAAAGGAGGGGGCGGCCAGGTGAAAGTGAAAATGGAGGCCTTTCCCTTTTCTGTAACAACTTTGCCCAAAGGGGGCTCGTTCCTAATTTGAGACCTCGTGGCCTGCTTTCAACAGAATCTGTAAAATAAATCCTCCACGGAGCAACCCACGAGGGAGGGGAGCGGGCTCTCAGCCTGAGGAAGAGGAGGAGGAAGGAAACAGACCCTGACACACTGTGAGAGTTTGGAGATCTCAGTTCCCGTCGCTCGTGGCCTGCATGTTTCCCCACCTTATGCCGCTGCCGTCACGGGGAGCTTGAAGAGATTCCCCCCACCCACCTCCTCACTTCTGATTAAATCCCCAAACCGTCCCGCACCCACCAGACAGTCACGCGGCAGTGCCCGCTCCCGGAACGTCACCGTCCCCTTTCCTCCCACTGCCAGGTCCCTGGGCGGCCGCAGAGCACCCCGTTTCCAGGGCGGCCCCATGAACACGTATCCCCACCTCCTCATGGGCTCCGGGACCAGCCCGAACACACCACGCACCTCTCCCTCTTTCGACCCAACCAGCAGCTGTGCTCAGCAGAGATAAACCCCCCACTCGCCGCAGTCCTGACCCCCAGCCCATCCGACGGGCAGGGACGCGCCCGCCTGGCGTTTCCCGGTGGCGGCTGCTGCTGCCCGATAACCCGGGGCGGAGAGCGGATCGCGAAGCCGCCACCACGCCCGGCCACCGCCGCACGCCACGGCCACGCTGCTCGGCCCCGGCTGCGCCCCGGCTCCCTCCGTACTACAAAAGCTGCTATTTTTAGTCGGCGGAGCGCGCGGCGTCACAACAGGTTTCCTCACATGTATTTTAAGAGCCATTCAAAGGCAGAGGCAGGCAGCGCGCTCATCCTCGGGGGGGAAGAAAAATAACAACAAGAGACAGGAAAGCATCACCCCGGCAAACACCCAGGGGACCCCCAGCCCCATGTCCCCGAGGGTGCAGGGGTGCTGCCAGCCCCGTCCCACGGGGGTTGAACGGTGCCGGCTCCGCGCTGGTGCGAGGTGACAGGGAATATGTGAACGCGGGGCC